>OZ010799.1:409421722-409530722 GCA_963932465.1 Maratus speciosus
AGCAAAATTTGACCTTTTTTTGCAACATTCTTATCTCAAAATCTGAATTTTTATTACCATTCGTGTACTTTGCTTTCCAATTCCTATCAAACATAATCGTTTAAAATTTTTTGACATGTAATAATGTATTTGCCTGTAAAATTTTCCGGATATTTATGTTATTTTCTGTATATTCAAATGTACAAGTGTCCTCATTTGTTCGGAATTAATAATTAAAAAATTTAAGTGTATCAGAAGTTGAATGTTGAAATTTGACTCTATTATTTTTTTTATGAGATTCATAAAATATATCATTAGAACATCAGACACGTAATTCTAGGATGTCTCAGTTAATTCTTTCTAATTCTTCTTCAAGTTCCTGTAAACGATTTTCCGAAGACAGGAATCGTCCATTATACATAGCCAAGGTCATCAACTTATGGCAGCCAAGCCGAGCCCGATGGTTCTTAGCACCCACTGTCTTCATGTCTTTCTGATCGCTGTTGTAACCAGGAACATGCAGAGTGCCGTGAATTAAGGGCTGTGATTTGTTTTGTGAATTCATGATGAAATAAGGAGGGAAGGTGGTCAAATTCCTCCACGCTGGCCATCGGGTTAGAGGAAGCCCATTCGCGTTCCTTCCCCATGCACTAGGCAAGGGTATTAACAGGCTGCACCGGAGGAAGATGCGGACTGGACATTAAGTGTCTGCTTCCAGTCGATTCCTTTAAGTCCTCCTGAAGGCAATTAAAGGATCTTTTCCTGGTTAATAAGTAGAGGCTATTAAACAGCCATCGTACATCGATTAATGATGTATTAATTCTGAACTTTCCTTAAAATATAAAAATATACAAAGGTAAATAATAATTACCAAAAAAAAATTAGACATAAAACAGTTTGGATTTCCGTCAGTAGAGATGTTAGTTTACAAATGAGGAAAAACATAAATTTTCATGAAGAAAAAATCATAAACGTAATTTCATAATTTTTAGGAAAAGTTTAAAAAAGGAAAGTTTCAGAAACTCATAATGATGGTTAAAAGTTGTAACGTGTCAAAATATAAAATTAAATAATAAAAAAAGTCATCGAACCCGGACCGTCAGGCTGGCGGACGAGCACTCTGCGTCCACGCCACGAAAGATACACAAAATCTGCAAATTAATGGGTATTTGAAACGTATGCTGAACCTTGACCCCTAATTTATCAACATCTAAGGCCCATTTGAAGAAATCCTTTTGCAAGAATAATTCGGGATAAAAACACTACACTGCAAATAAGAGCGTCTTAAATTCAGACACATATATGACTGAAAAAGTAATTCGAACACTTAAGTGTCTGAATATGGAATTTCAGACATCCTAGGTGCCTGAAATTAAGACACTTAAGTATCTTACTATATGATAACGGTATAAACACTGTAAACTGAAATGTCTGAAATCCAGACACATAAGTGTCTGAAAGTAGAGTGCTCAATTTTCAGAAATTTTAAAGTGTCTTAATTTTTAAGACATGTGTATGCGTCTGAATTTAAGACATTTCAAACGTCTGAATCGCATCCATTTTTGACCAATCAGCAAGTTCGGTAATAGTCAGTCAATTTTTCACATTTTTGGAAGCTTTACACACTGTAAAAAATATCCGTTAAAATTTGGAAATTATACTGCCAATTGACACGCCAATTTACGTATTTTAATGTAAATTTTCTTCCGTAAATTCCAGAAAATTTCCCATTTTTTGCATATTTCTGTATTTAAAAATTTCCATTTAAAAGATAAAATATAATCTTTCAAGGACAAATCCACATATTTCGCAATCAGCACTTTCTAAACCCATGTATATTAGACATGATTTATTTATTTATATTCAATCCAGTGCATTGCGCACCCACGGGGGGAGCTAAAGAGGCTGAAGCGCCTCTCAGACTAGATTAGATATTATTCTTTTTAAATCATGAAAGAATATTATTATTTTTTTAATAGGTGTAAAAAATTGAAATTTTTGAAAATATATTAATTTTGTCACACAATTTTTTTTATCTTTTGTAAATATTATTATGAAATTCGAAATTATAGAATGTTTAACATTTACTTAATTATAAATTTAAGACCCAGTGCAACCTCTTGTTCACTTTAACCTTCATAATATTTTTATTTTTCTAATTTAATAATAAAACTTTAAATTGTTTGACTGCAAACACACTTTAAAATTGTCCAAATACAGAAACACACCAAAAAAAATCGCAAAAACTAAGATATATTTTAGCAGTATTTCATTATTTAACATCTTAAAAGCATTCAGAATTACACCCACTAAAACATTCCAGAGCTTCTTCTTGCTTCTCTGGCTGGTTACGACTCTCAGTGTTGAATTCAGGGGGTGGCCCGGGGGACAAAAATTCCCCCCCCGGAGCAATGAGATGTCCCTTTGGAAAATTTAAGATTTTGTATTTTCAGTGGTCAAAAAGTGCAATTCCCCCCCGGAACTCTATAATGTCCCCCTCCCCCGGAGCCTCAGAAATCGCTCCCGGAGAAATGTGTCTGAATTCAACACTGACGACTCTGCTCAAGTCAGGAGAAAAAATAAAAGTCAAGACTTGATCCGGCACGTCCCATCAAATCAAATGAAAGTAAGACCGGGCCAGATCTGAACACATACAGGCCTCTAAAATATGCTAGTCCCCTGCAAATCGTAATCCAAGATGCGCAACTTTATCTGTGGCGTATCCAAAGGGTGTGCTGATGCTACATTCCTCTCTGAAATTTATAGAAAATGTCAGGTTTAATTACCATAGTTTCACAAGAGAAAAATGATTTGAAAATAACCAAAAGCAGCAGCGCCATCTAGTTTGAGTAAGAGAAGTCGAACGTATTATTATTATTTTTTTATTTATGGAATATTTCTGAAATTTTTTACTGTATAACTTTTCAGCGAATGATTCAGTATCGATCTACTTCAGGTACGATTTCACCGTGATTTCAGAATTTCATCGTGAGAAAAATAGTTTCATCATAAAATTATACCCTGTATTTTGATCGGGGAAAAAGGGAAGAAAAAAATTGTGCGTAAAACAATGATTTTTTATTATTTTTGCAGAAAAATTATACACAATATTTATAACTGGGAAATTTTGTTCAGAATATATAGCATATAAGAAGGAAGTAACGAGTCCAATTTCAAAAATTTTGCCATATATTCAACCGATCAGAAGAAAAAAAAGAAAAAATAATCAAAGAAAACAGAACACTATATTCCTTCACACACTTTCATATACACATACCTTCGCATTAAAATTAAAAATACTTTTTCTAAATCATTTAATGCATCTTTAAGATTTTTCTCCTTCATGAGGTTCATAAATTGTGAGACAACAAAAATAAGGTTACGTGGGGCAACTGGGCCATGATTTTACAATGTGTGTGGAGATTCTGGCAATTCAGCTTCAAAAAGCTAATGTTCTTTTGAATTAAAGTGTGAACTTTTGTAAATGTGTTCAGTTAGGTTCCCTCTATCAGATAGAAGTGCTCAAAATTACATTTTAATATTTAAAAATTAAATGAAATATTCATATTTCATCTTTGTTTCCTCATGGGTCCAGTCGCCCCATAAAAATGAGGTAAGTGGACCAGGACGGTCTATGTTCCACATGCATTTATTTTTTTTCATACGGGATTTCAGATCCTGTTTGATAAAGTGTAAACAACATAAAAAAATTAAACCAGGCAAATAACGTAAATTATATATCAACTAATGAGAGTTGTAAGGGAAACCTTTGCTGTCAATGTGTCTAAAAAAAGCACTAAAAGTGAAAATATTAGATTTATTTATACCAAAAACATAAAAATTAAGTAAGTACCTATGTACTTTAGTATAGGTAATAAGTATAAAAATGTTACATGGGTATTTTAAGGGGGAAATAACAAGGTAAATCTATGAACAAACGTCTACGTAAGTACTTAAGAATTTCATCTGTATCGTACAGCTTCAAGGTTCGGCTATCTCGCTTTCAGGGGCAAGGTATTTGTATTCGTAAAATGCTGAAATAATTTAATGACACCTGTATTTACAAGAGAATTTATTTGTCAACAAGCAAAACTATATTTTCGCGCATTTAATAAAGGTGAAATTTTCATTATAAAATTCCGGGACCAATATGGCAATTAAGGATTAAAATTATGTGATGCCATAACGGGATCACAGCTCTTCAATGATTTAAGAAATTTAGTTTGATACCACCTAATATGCTTTTTAGAAATGTTATTACGTAATTTTAATAAGGTATTCTATAATTTTCTTTATTGTGAGCAAAAAACAATGGATAAATTTATTTCTCTTAGTAAGAGAAACTAAAACAAAATTATTTATAACTATTGGGGTAACTGGATCTATCATGGTCCAGTTACCCCTGATATATGCCCCAGTTACCCCACTCTTGAAACAAATTATGGGGTAACTGGGACACTGGGCTTACATTTGAAACATGAAGTAAATATTTATAGATGCATAATAATATTAATGTAGTTATATGCCTAATCTTAAAAAAAAAGATTGTTTAATAAAAGTACTTACAGTATTTTAATAAAAAGCCGAGGAAGTTCAACCAAATTAACGTTTTTTTTTTTTAAAGAAACGTAAATTTTCGACAACCTGTCACAGCAAAGAGAGAGTTATGATTCAGTTGACACAAGTTGTTTTAAGAAGTAGAGATTATGGTGCATTATTCACAAAAGCTAAAACTTAAAAAAAATCAACGGTTTTTTATGAAATAGCCTATGGCCCAGTTACCTCGTGGATCCAGTTACCCCAACTAACCCTATCCTCTATAACTTTGGTGTATCTTAGCCATGAAAATTGTTCTTGCAGATACTGCAATCCGCGAACTTGGTTAGTTATCGCTTTAACGAAATTTTTCTTCAATCCCTACTTTAGGTGTAATGGTGGAAGAATCTTTTTTTTATCGATTAGAGGGACTTTTTGGATATTTTCTCACGTGCAATATAATGTTTGCGCTACTTCCTTTTGATTTAATGCTCATGTTTTGCTCTGCTGTCTAACTTGATAGTAAACAGCAGTATTCCCATAGGAAACACCAGTATTTTGCATAAAAAAATATTACACCATTGAGAATGACAATTACTTTAAAATCTGCATATATACCCTAATTATGACGTGAGTAATCAATTGCATGAATCAGTATCTTCATATTTTCGTAGGATTCTTTCATTATGCAAGAATATGCTATTGGAACAGACGGCAGATCATGTGACAGGCAGTCTTTTTTCGCGGCGTAAAAACGCTTCGATGCTTTTTTAAAGATAGCTCCCGCATTCATAGCAAAAGGAATCAGGTTCATGAACTCAACCATTAGACATTTTTCACATATTTTAGAGGATAATAGGATAATTATAAACAAAATTCAAGTAAAAAGACTTAAACAGCAAAGAAATACAAGTTTCAACTATCAAGGATTTGAGTTAAAGCTAAATGCTACGGTGCAGCTAGCGCCATCTATTCAAGGTCGCATACATAAAATTTATCAGAATAAAGGGTTTTTAACTCTCTTGTTATATGTTTTATCGCTGTAATAAGTAAACAAAATGTATGTATGGATAAAATGCATGTGTAAAAGAAGAATACAATATCATTATAACTACTATACCATAGTATATATAATCCAAAATGTATAAATGAAATACTTTAAAATAGGAGGGTGACTGAAAAATTTTGCAGACATATTCTTTTTCAGCAGCTTCAAATCTTTACGAAACATATTTATATAGGGGAATAGAAAATTCGTTAAGATTTGTTAATCAGTGGCTTTTACGTTCAAAAGTTAGTCAGAAATTTTACCATTGTTGAGTGGGGAAGATTGTTTTTTAGAACACTTTTAAATAGCTGCGGGATGGGATTCGGAATTTTGAAGAAAAAAAATAACATTTTTATTTTTTAACCTTAAAAATATTCCACAACCTATAAAATAAAATGAAGCAAACCGCATGTAAAGACTAAAATCAGATCATAAGATATAATGCTTTTCGTACTGTATTCGACGTCTGTACAGCAACGTCTTCCAGGATTTAAATGCATTTTTTTTCTACTTGTATATCTTGAACATCTTTAACTTCTTGAACATCTTTTAATCATATTTGAACATTTTTAAATATATTCTGAATTTCTATGAAAGAAAATACAGTTGAACGTCGCTTTAACGAAGCCCCTATTTAACGAAATTTTCTTGACTTTGAACATCATTAACATAATTAATAAGATGCTACATGGCGCAGAATGATATACATTTTAAAAGCAATGTTAAAAACGCCAGAACAAGCAAAACTTCCGCAGACTAGTTTCGGTAGTGTTTAGCGTACCGTCCTCAGTGCAAAGAATAACTGAAACTTGCTCATTTAAATAGAGGAGAAGCGGATTCAACTGAGAAGTTCATTAACCAATGGGGAAACAGGAAAACCTGGGTACCAGCCAATGGGAGACTAGTATAGGTAATACCACCAGAAATGTGAAAAAAATGGTAGTGATTAAGCAAAAGAGGATTTTATGAAATATTTCCAGCAATCTGATAAAGGGGGAATAGCAAATTCACTTTTAACAATATTGTCATAATTTTTGTAGATATGAAATGCTTCAAGAAAGTTAAGTTCATGTACAGAAGTGGGTTTAGAGATGATTTTGGCTGAATTAAAATCAAAAGAGTGATTTATCTCCCAGCAGTGTTTAGCAATTGAAGATTTATTGGTTTCCTGTTTTTGAATATATTGTTGGTGTTCTTTAATACGAAATTTTAAACCCCGTTTGGTCAGTCCAATGTAGGAAAGACCGCACTGACAATTAATACTATAGATACCCCATGAGTTGTATAACTCAATAGGATCTTTGAGATTCGAAAGGGTAAGCTTATTAGTAGGGGTAAAAATTATTCTGAAGTCATGCTGTCTAAAAATTTTGGCAATAGGAAAGCTGGATTTAGGAAAGAAATGTAACACAATGCTGCTTCTGGAGAGAGAAGAGGACTGATTTGAGTTAGTGGGACGTGATTGCTGTAGTTTACGTAAAGCAGTATCGATAATAGAAGGGCTGTAACTTCTGTCAATCGCAATGGCCCTAAGTTATTGAATTTCACTATTGAGTGAGAATCAGAACAAAGATGAATGCCACGATTTATGAAAGTAAAAAAGGCTGTTGTTGAAAAGGCTGCTCCAGTTGAAAATGCATTCAAAAATAGTCCCCTTACTGAAATACAAAAAGAAAATTTACGTCATCTCATTATTTCCAATGTTAAATTTAATTCCAATAATACTAAATCGAATCTCACTCCTCTTGAAAAAAAATGCCTTGAAAGATCGCAAATCTAATGATAATATTGTAATTACGAAAGCTGACAAGGGTGGTCAAATTGTGATACTTGATAAGAAGCAACATATTGAAGGAGTAAGAAATCTTATCAATGATGGTCCATATGAACTTCTACCTCAGGACCCGACCTCTCAGGAATTAACACACATCAAATCTGTTATAAAGTCTTGTACTCTGCTTCCTAAGTCAACGCAAACGTATATTTCTCCTTCGGTTTCTAACTGTGCACGACTATATGCCCTTCCAAAAGCTCATAAACCCAATTTACCTTTTCGTCCCATAGTTTCGAACATTGGCACAGCCTCGTATCGCTTAGCGAAATATCTAATCACAATTTTTTCTCCTCTTCTGTCCCCTAATACACATACGGTGAAGATTTCTATCACCTTTGAATAAACTATTCAGAATTTACGCTCTACCAATCAAACTATGGTATCTTTCGATGTTAAATCACTATTCACGAATGTTTCGACATATGGCGCCCTCTCGTGCCTTGAAATGAGACTTTGTGAATTTCATTACTCGTTTTTCGAAATTAATGAGCTATTATCTCTTACTCAAACTTGTCTCTCACGAACAACTTTTTCATTTCAGGGCAATTACTACAGACAATCTGACGGGTTAGGCATGGGTTCCCCCTTGTCACCTATTCTCGCAGATATCTATATGCATTATTTTGAATACTCACTTTTTAATCAGTTCTCTTTCCCGTTCTGGACTAGCTATGTTGATGATGCTTTCATTTTAATTGACACCTCTCTTCACAATATTGATAATATCGTTAGCATTATGAACTCAATCGATAACAATATACAATTCACTTATGAAACCGAAAATAACGGTTCTCTCCCATTTCTGGATACCCTTGTCACATGTACTGATGACGGCTTCTCTACATCCGTCTATCGAAAAACTTTTGCAGTTTGTCTACCCCCCCCCCCCCCCCCCACATGCTTGCTCTTGTCACCCTCCCAGTCAGAAAATGGCAGCCTTTTTTACTTTCATAAATCGTGCCATTCATCTTTGTTCTCATTCTCACTCACTTAATAGTGAAATTCAATATCTTAGAGCCATTGCGATTGACAGAGGTTACAGCCCTTCTATTATCGATACTGCTTTACGTAAACTACAGCAACCACGACCCACTAACTCAAATCAGTCCTCTTCTCTCTCCAGAAGCAGCATTTTGTTACCTTTCTTTCCTAAATCCAGCCTTCCTATTGCCAAAATTCTTAGACAGCACGACTTCAGAATAATTTTTACCCCTACTAATAAGCTTACCCTCTCGAAACTCAAAGATCTTATTGAGTTATACAACTCATGGGGTATCTATAGTATTAATTGCTAGTGCGGTCTTTCCTACATTGGACAGACCAAACGGGGGTTACAATTTCGTATTAAAGAACACCAACAATATATTCAAAAACAGGAAACCAATAAATCTTCAATTGCTAAACATTGCAGGGAGATGAATCACTCTTTTGATTTTAATTCAGCCAAAATCATCTCTAAACCCACTTCTGTACACGAACTTAACTTTCTTGAAGCATTTCATATCTACAAAAATTATGACAATATTGTTAATAGTGAATTTGCTATTCCCCCTTTATCAGATTGCTGGAAATATTTCATAAAATCCTCTTTTCTTAATCACTACCATTTGTTTTCACATTTCTGGTGGTATTGCCTATACTAGTCTCCCATTGGCTGGTACGCAGGTTTTCCTGTTTCCCCATTGGTTAATGAACTTCTCAGTTGAATCCGCTTCTCCTCTATTTAAATGAGCAAGTTTTAGTCATTCTTTGCACTGAGGACGGTACGCTAAACGCTACCGAAACTAGTCTGCGGAAGTTTTGCTTGTTCTGGCGTTTTTAACGTTGCTTTTAAAATGTATATCATTAACATGCAAATGAATCTCTATATTACGAAAAATATATTCTACATAACGAAGTTTATTCCACTTTCATGCGTGTTTAACATTCAAATGGAAAGGTTGCTGTTGCTATTGATATATGAATTTATTTCAGTAGATTGTATGAAAAGGATGTAATTTATTTATTTAACCATTGCCATTCAAAAGAAAAAATGCTAAGAGCCTTCGATACAATAAGAAGGGGATTCCAGTTTCACGACAATGTTACAAATTAATTGTTCGGGTTCTTACAAAAGTGTTAAAATTTTATGAGAGTTTATTTTTTTTATAAGAAACCTGAACTAAGTAATATTACAGACTTTTTTTAACACTAGAATGACGGTGAGGGGCCAGTTTGGCCCCAACCATATGGATATATTTCGGCTCGAACCGGAATTTTCTTTATAAACTAAGTTGAAAAGGCAAAAAGGGTTAATTAAATAAGTTAAGCATTTTTAAATAAAAATTCCGGTGTTAAATTTTTTAATAAAATTTGAGTAAAAATTCCCGTCTTTCTAGTGTTAAAGTGGAGGTATTGGAATAACGAAAAAAAAGAGAGAAAGTACGCTACGCTTCAGTTTTTGTTTACCTCGCTTTATTATGTGTTTTTTAGACATTATACAAATCGAATTTTTCTCATATGTCTACATTGCATAAAATAAAGTTGCTGCCCGGGTTAAAATACATTTTTCCATTTTATGTATCTTTTTCATTTTATGCATGTGTATTTTATTATACAAATTTCATGAATTTGAGTTGTTTTTCATTTAACGAATTTTCTTCATAATGAAGTATTTAAGAGTAATAATGAGACTTCGTTAAATAGAAGTTTCACTGTATATTGCAATTTGTATAATCAATGTTTTCAGATATATATTTATTATTTATATTTTCTTAGTGTTCGGGGTTTTAATTTAGAGATAAAATTTTAAAAATAGAATTCCTTTAGTAATATTCAGAAAAACAATTTATTTTTTATTTAACTTTTAGTTTTTTAAAGAAAACAGTTTTGTAACTCAGATTAAAGATACATAAACACATTTATTTTCTGTACTCAAAAATGAGAAGCCTGTGCAGGTATAATTATTCTTTCAGAACATAGATCATATTTTTTATCTCGTTAAAAATTTTAAATAATTATTGTTGAAAATTAAATTTTGATCTGTTAAAAATCGTTTACATTTGAAAATAGACGGGACGAAAAGTGGTCAAATCAGGGCATTTGGCAGAAGTTCGACCAAGGATATTTTGCAATTTTGGAAGTGACATCGAACCAATCCCGTCGCGTTTTCAGATAATATAGTTTTGTTTTGCTTTTTAAAAAGATTAAAACTAATATAACTAATTTAAAATTATTTTATGGTTATGAGTTAATTTTTGAGGAATGTAAGAACGTTTTAAACTTCAATAAAGAGTGCATATTCTCTATTCTATTATTAAATAATGCAAAGTTTTCTATATTGACAAAGTGGTCATTCGGCATCCCACGCAAGAATTACCTCCAATATAAATTCAATAGTGTTTCCTATAATAAATTACATAGTATCAGGATTTAGTGTGTAGGTTTCTCAGGTATTCGTCTATTTTAATCTGATTTTATTTGTATACTTCTTTAAATCGTGCCAAATAGTGCTCTTTAGACTTTCACGCTCGAGGGCCACATTTGAAATTTCTTCAAGTCCTGCCAACATTATAATTGAGTTAAACAGCATATACAAGAACTGTATACACACCACGCTTTCAAGGCCAGAAACGAGTCGTACATGAGCACTGTGGAACTACAGACGTCTTAACTTCTTGTTTCATGAAAAAACATTTTATTTAATTTTATTTGCTCGCAAAATTTAATTTTAACCTTTAGAATGAAACACATTTGATTCATTAGAAATCTAGGCGTACATAGCGATAATCGGTCGGTTACTACTAAAAAAAGCAAGAGATGCTAGCTGGATCATGTTAACTATACTATCATCCAGCATAAAATGTCAGTACTGTGTAAGTCTCATGAAGTTCGAGCTTTTTTAAGGCATGGAAGGTGCAAATTCATTTCACCAGTGCTTGAGCTGATGTAGGAGTAAATGTACAGAGTAGTTTTTTTCCTGTTTCTTGACTTTAAAAAAATCGAAATAAGAAAATAGATTTTCTTACCTACCAACTTTTACGCTCTTTTTAAAGTTAAAATAATTTTGAACAAGAAATTTGTTTAATAAATGAAATCAAATACATGGCACATAGTAACAAGAACTATTTTATTTAAAAATAATTCTGGTTAAAAGCAAGTATATCTGATGCTAATGAAAGAAAAAATAAGTAGCTTTGCGCTAATGAGAGACTTGGAAACATTTTTTATGTCACTGAAAACGTTTTGCTTATCATATTCGAAAAAACGCAGGACCACTGGTTGAAGATTCCTAGTTTGAAAGTATAAAAGGATTTCATTTGTTGTGTCAAGACAAAAATATTTCTAAAAAATAAAATAATAATAATAATAAATAAAAAAAAAATAATAAAACATAGAAAAACATAAAAATGTTTTACACATATATGTATTTATGCTATTAGAAAACTGTAATTAATTTTGCTTGATTACAAAAAAAAAAACACACACACACACAACTAACTGAGAGTAAAAGACAGTAAAATGTGGAGATAAGACCTTTTATTAATAACATATTAATACACAAACATCGTGTCAATGACAACAAACTGCTACAAAAACTAGTTTAAAACATAATATAAGGAGAAAACTTCTTAAAACATCGTAAAAAAAATAATGAGTGAAATAAATAAGAGTACATGAAACAAACAATAAAGGAGTACATAAAACATCTTTTTTTGTGCGTGTATGTTTTAAGATAT
This sequence comes from Maratus speciosus, assembly GCA_963932465.1. Classification (NCBI taxonomy): domain Eukaryota; kingdom Metazoa; phylum Arthropoda; class Arachnida; order Araneae; family Salticidae; genus Maratus; species Maratus speciosus. Next base: position 409,433,838 of record OZ010799.1, read on the forward strand.
TTTTTTAATTACATGAAAATTCATATTAAAAGCCGAATTTGTAATTATGTTTATAGAATATTGTGTAACGAAAGCAGTGATTCTTCTTTTCAATACTTTTATATATTTACGCAATCATTACAGGGTTGAGAACAGTGAAACAGGAAAAAAAAAGAAAAGCATTTTGTCCCCTTTTTCAAAATAATGAACGATTTTTGTTTTCCTTTCCCATAAATATCGATTTTCAAGGCTTGAAAAATAAATCCGTAATCTACAGGTTTCAATAAGCATTACAAACTCTCATCCAGAAGATAACTACTACATACTACAAGAATAAAACATCTTTATTTATGGTCTTGAAGTTATCTACCCCAAATTTATGTAAAATATTGAGGTATACAGGAAACATGAATATTTTACATCTGCACATATGTTCGTAGATCATTAGGTAAAATTGTTTTACTCCAAATTTTGCACTTAATTTACAAAACCATGAAACAATATTTTGTGAAGAATTTTAATAATTTTATTAGTTACGACTAGATTTTAATCGAATAAATACAGTTTGAAATGCTTTCCTTCACTGTTTTTTTTATCTGAAATGGGGTAATTAACTATCGGTAAACACACCTTACACTAAGATGCGGCACGCATTAAAAAGAAAATGCATTGTACTTTTTTCAAGAGTTCTAAAATTACCATTTGAAACTCACAAAAATGGTTGTGTTTTGACTTTAATAACCAATTGCAAAAGTAAAAGCAAGACTTGTTAATTGAAGGAATATTATAATGATAATACTTAAAATATATATACTTCCAACCCAATTTCATCCGGAATAATAAAGGTTTCTGAATGCTGGAAAGTATTAAAAAGGTTTTACTTTGATGCATCAAAAAAGTACGCTAGACTACCTTTTGGGAGAGGACTATCAGAGCCATCAATTAAATTAAACTAACATGGTATTAGAGTATCTGGTATCAGAGCGATTTTTATTTTCCAAAAGTCACAAGTATTAAGATAAAAATATTTTGATTATTTTGTATTACATAAAGAGATTAGCAGATTAAAAATGCTAAGTATATATTTTTTATCAATTTATGTAAATTTAGGTTCGTAGAGATTTAGATCTTTATTAAAGATTCATCAGTTTCGTAAATTGCATCTTGAAAATTTGAAAATGTGTACTTTAAAAAGATCTGACGAATTTTTTTTTTTTTAAACTGTTAAATCTTTTTCAAAACGTACAATATTGCAATGTTAGATATTTCAGAAACTATAACAAATGAAGGTCGAAACACAATATGATGTTCTTCTGACAGGTTTGCAAAAATTCTTTCCATTTGATTTTGGTTATTCTAATCGTATTATTTATAGCAATTTCACAATCTAATGACTGTGGGATAACACACGTTTAGTGACATAATATAAGAAAGTTTGAAATATAATAATTTTAAAAGACTTTACAAATTTCCATTTTCAATGTTTAAATAGATTTAAACAGGTACAATGTAACAGAAATTTTCTACGAGAATATTGTTTAGTTAACATGTTTGGTAAACAAGATAGCATTTATACTTATTATTTAAAAGGTGAATAAAAATTAAACTGAACTAAGATTTTTTCGATGAATTGAAAAACGTTTAGATCATTAAAACATTAAGTTGAAGATGTTTCGATTTTAATGTTAAAAAATAAAAATAGTTTTGTCAGATATTACAAACATTATATTTTATTTAAATAAATATTTTGAACAAAATCACTAATTTTTCTTTTTTATCTAATCAAACTCCATGTTTCTAAGAATTTAGATTAAATTAAAAGTAGTTAAATATATCATTTTTAAATTTTTAACTTTTGTCATTTAAACTTCGTCACCTGTGGTATATTTTTTCTTCACTTAGATTTGTACGTTTAAAAAAAAAATTGAAAAGTCACACTTTTTTTATTTTATTTTCATGAACATAAGGTTACTTGAACTCAGACAAAAAGTTTTAAATCAGTTCTTGGTGTACTCAGTGATGTGGTAAAGGTAAACAACACCCATGGGGTAGATATTCGTATTTGGGATACAGACCCGGGTATTTACCCAAAGGTTGAGTAAATACCGGAAAACTGGGTATTTTGATATTTCACTGTAAAATGTCATGATCTTGAAAAAATTCTTGAAATGATAGAAAGAATGTTTCAAATATGACAGCAGTATTCAAATTACTTAAAGAAAAATCTCTGCATGTTGTTCCAATTGAGTGGCATTGCAAATATTTTCTAATCAATATCTACTTATAATAAAATCTGAGTGAAGGAAACCGTCGGAACCATGCCAGTGCGAACCACTCTGGTCTGCGAATCGACCGTAGCTAAACGCCATATTAGGCGTAATGAAACACATATCCTAGCATATGAAGGCTAATTGATAATTTTTTCTATTTGAAATCATGTCTGTTCAGCATATTTTCACATAAAACATGCGTATCATATCCATTTATAATGTATTAAGTTCTAATGTAAAATTAAGCATTATAAACATAGAAATCAGATCTAAACGAACGATACTGTTGCCATTCAGATTCAAATTCCAGAAAATCTACAAACAAATGAATGACTCTTTGAACGCTTCATTAAAAAAAATACAGGTTAAAGCCGATGCTGGTCTTAAAATATTTGTAATAGTTTATTAAATCCTTTAAATATTTTAACTTTGTTTAAAACCTTCAAAAACTATTAAGTTCTAAATTTAAAGGCAAAATCATCATCATCAACAAAAAAAAGTTAATTAAAAATAACGGATAAATATCGCCATCTGGTGGAGAAAAGATATAACTTTTGCTCTAAAAAGGTCCGTTCAAGAACATTGCAATACATGTATTTTTAATTTATTCACAATGATTATTCTTTTGCACAATTTCATATTTCCTGTGACATTTGTTTTCTGTATTATATGACAAAGTAAAAATTTTCCGAATTTGAATATCTAAAACTTTCAAATGCATTTACAATAAAGAATTATTTCAATGGCACTTTAGCATTATTTAAAGGGAAATTAACCCTTTATGTACTGAATTATGAATTCATGAAAATTTCATCCTCTAAAGCATTTTTCGTGAATTTTTGAAACAAAATTAGAAGATTTACCAAATAATCATTTTATAAATTTTATGTGGATTTTAGAATGATTGGAGGATTTAGAAAGATTCATTAAATTTGAATTTATAGGGATTTTGTGTAATATTTATAACCCCACTGAAATCTTTTATTTTAAATATTTTTCTTAGTATTTTGTAGGAATTAGGAAATCTACAAATATAATGTTCTTACAATAGAAATATTTCTGAATTGAAAAATCTCTCCCTACTTCAACGCCAAGAAAGCTGAAAAGATGCAAAGGCCAAAGAAATCATCCTTTAAAAAATATTTTTGTTTCGTGTAACCCATAATGCTTTTGGAACATCATAAAGTAATGCATCTATAACTCATTCTAAATTGTATTACTACTAATCGATGTATTAAATTAATTTTATAACAAGTTATTTTAATGGTACTTATAAGTACCGTCAGTAGATAAAGGGTTAAAGCGACAATTTTTTCTGTACCGAAGGCTGCGAGCAGCGCCTCTGTAGGCCGTGTTAATTCCCAATAAATAAGGAGCTCATGTTTCTTGCTAATTCTTTTGCCGTCAACTTTCTGTTGTAATCGTTCTTTCTTTTACATTGCATTTCATCGGATTTGAAGACATTGCAAATAAAATGAATATTTCTTATCGGTACAACATATTTTAATTATCTTACAGATAATATTATGAATTTTAACATAGTTTGCAGCGAAAAAAAAGTCCCGCTAAACAACAAATTTTTAATGTAGAGGGAACCTAAACAAGCATTTTCGTCACAGAATGTGTAGCTGGAAATGGTACGTTTAAGCGCTGGTGAGTAAATTCTAGTTTACATAATTTCTTTGTTCTAATCAAATTATGTTATGTCAAAATGTTAATCAAATTATTTTTGATTAACAAAATGCATGAGGCATCTTTTATTTCTTTTTTAAGTCAGAAAAATATTTCTAAACTATTGTTTTGAAGATTTAATCATTTACTTTCCGTTATTTTTCGTCGTAGAATATGTAGCTGGAAATGGCGCGTTTAAACGCTGGTGACTAAATTGTAGTTTACATAATTTCTTTGCTCTAATCATAGAAAATCAAAGGATGATACTTTTTGATTAACAAAATGCAAGAGGCATCTTTTTTTTTTTTTTTAGTCAAAAAGATATTTTTTAACTATTGTTTTGAAGATTTATCATTCACTTTCCGTCATTTTTGACGGGGACTATATACTAGTTTTCTGATATTTTAAGACCAGTCAATTAAGCATATTTTCCCAACTAATCTAACTGATATAAGTGAGAATCATCATATGAAGTAAACATTTACATGCAATATTCCATCAAATTCAAGATGAAATAGATTTAAAAAGAAATACCTTCAAATTGCGAGGAATTATATGGGGATTGGGGAGGTTATTCGCAGTGTCTTAAACCTTTAACACTCATGCTATTTTAAAGTTTGTTTATAATTGAGATTGTTTTACTAATTATTTTTTAACATAAGAAAGAGTTTCTAAATTTTTGTCTCATAATACCAAAGACATACACTTCTTAAATACATAATAGAAAAGAAGATAATGTAACGTGTTTCTAAAATCTTTCTTCATCAGTCACAAAAAGCCCTCCTACGAGCCAGTACAAAAGCAGGATAAAGGTTTTTTTCTGTTCTTGTAGTTGTAATACAAATAGGGTGTGCATCATTTTAATTGTATCACTTTGTAAGAGGAAAAGCAATTTACTCTAAAAAAAGAGAAATGGTGAGTGGTCCAACGGTAGACGAAAAACTAAACTATACCATTTGTCCAGCCGTATGGAGAAATGAGTGGAAATGCTTAGATGCATTAACGAGCACAAAACAATCAATAAGATTAACCTTTTAGAAAAAGAAACACTCCGTTTTTAAAGCAGTTGCAGAATTAAGTGAATCTTATCAGTCAACTGAATATCAGATTAATTTAGTATAAGAAAAACTTAACACCATGATTTATTTATATAACTACTTCCTGTATTCTGAAAAGGGAAAAATACTGATTCAGGGGATAAAAATAATTAATTTTGTCCATCTTGCAATAGATATTTTAAATCTAGTGATGCAAAGAGGTACAGGTGGCCAAAAAAATAAATAAAAGAAACATTTTAATGCCCAAATTGCCAGAGAAAAAACAAAAATAGCCATTCGACTCCAAATCAAGACATTTTCAAATTATGTTCAAATATATATATATATACATACATATATACTAGCAAACCCCGCGGCATTGCTCGCGTAATATTTGAAATATGCCAAGTGATATTTGTCTAATTTTTATTAAAAGGTACTAACTAAATTTTTATTTTATTAAAAGGTACTTATTACTTTTAGGAATATTTCAAAAATTACTATTTAAAACACAGTTTGATTAAACATCATTATTACACTGCATTAGGCAGAAATGAGATTTAAATTTATAAAACGAAATAAAACTAAATAAATGATAATTTAGAAAATATTTTGAAACTTTTATGCTCAATTAATACGCTCATTTCAGTATTCATTTGAAGTTTTGAATTTTCAGAAACAATCTTCTTACATCTTAAAATTAACTATCATGTCAAATGACAAGTCCTACCACCTCTCTCAACAAAAAGGGCTATGTTGAAATAGGAACTGTCACCATTCATTTGCCAACATTAATTTTGAAGTCGGTTTGTTATTTCCTAATATTCGACAGAAACGTAATTTAGAAAACTTTTAAAGGCCTTTATTAGAACGTTTGTTGTTCCTGTGAACCCCAAGTGGTAGAATCATCGGCATAAAATATAGCCTGTGTAGGACCAGAAACTGTTACCATTGTGTTCGCAACTATTACTTTTATAATCGGATTATATTCCCTGAAATTGCATAGAAATAGTAATTTAGGACTTTTTTAGAATGCTTTTCGCACTTCCCCTTCGCTTCCCCCCTTTTTAATTCGAATTTATTTTCGACAGTCCTTCGAGGACATTTATATTTTATAAGTAACTACCATGCCATATTTGAAGTGTCCAGCTTTTTCAGTATCACAGAAATTGCAATTTAGAAAGCTTTTCGCTCCTGCAACCCTCTGATGGTAGTGGCACAGACATAAAATATAGTTTATGTTTGAGCAGGTTCTATCACCAACAATTCGTCATCATTATTTTTTTTTAATTGGTTTGGTATATGATAAGATTGCATAAAAATTGTAATTTATAACGCTTTTCGCTCACTTCATCTTTTTAAATTTGGAATTTTCTTTCGACTGTTCTTAGAAAGCAGTTCCATCTTGTACGTAAATACCATGCCATACTTCAAAGTGTTAGACACCTCAGTTATGCAAAAAACGCAAATACCATGCCATGTTTCAAAGTGTTAGACACCTCAGTTGTGCAAAAAACGCAAATTAGAGCATGTTTTGCTTTTGCAACACTCAGATGGTAGTGACAGCAACATAAAATATAACCTATGTTATAGCTGGGGCTGTCACCATCGATTTGCAACCATTACTTTTGAAATAGCTTTCGTATTTCCTGAGATTGAGTAGAAATCGCAATTTAGAACGTTTTTAGAACGCTTATCGCGCATTTTCACCCCCTCCCTTTTTAAATTTTCAATTTTTTCGAAACTGTTATTAAAGATCATTTATATCTAATAAATATGTACCTTGCCTAATTTTAAGTTGCTAGCCCCTACCGATCACAGAAATCGGAATTTAAAACGCTTTTTTGATCCTGCAACGTCTAGGTGATAGTGATACCGACATAAAATAGCATCTATGTTACAGCAGAGGCTGTCAGCATCAAATTCCTTCCATTACTTTTGAAATCAGTTTGATTCTTCCTGAGATATTGCTGACAAATCGGCATTTAGAATGTTTTTAGAACGCTTTTCGCGCCTTTTGCTCCTGCATCTCCTCTGGGGTAGTGGAAAAAGATATAAAATATAGCCTATCTTGGAGCAAAATCTGCCACCATCATTTTTACACCATTATATTTGAAATCGGTTCAGTACTTCCTGAGATTGCATAGAAATCGCAATTTAGAACGTTTTTTACAACGCTTTTTGCGCATTTTGACCCCGTTTTAAATTTCGATTTTTTTAGGAAATGTCCTTAGAGATCATTGATATCTTATAACTAACTACCATTCCAAATTTCACGATTCCAGACCCTTCCGTAATGCAAAAACCTCAATTTAGAACGTTTTTCTCCTGCACCACATTTGGGGTAGTGGCACAGACATAAAACATAGCCTATGTTGGAGCAAGGGTTTTCACCATCATTTTAACGCAATTATTTGATAAATATGTTTGGTATTTCCTGAGATTGTGAGGAAACTACCATGTAGAACGTTTTATAGAACGCTTTTCGCGCATTTTCACCCCTTTTAAATTTCAAATTGTTTAAGAACTGTTTTTAGAAATCCTTTATATCTAATAAGTAGCTAATATTTCAAATTTCATATTTCTAGGCCCTTCAGTAACGCAAAAATAGCATTTTTAGAACGTTTTTTGCTCTTGAACCCCCTTTCGGGTAGTGGCACCGACATAAAACGTAGCCTATGTTGGAGCAAGGGTTCTCACCCCCCATTTTTTGCTCCTGTAACCCCCAGGTGGTAGTGACAACAACGTAAAATATAGGCTATGTTGGAGCGGGGACTGCCACCATCAATTGGAAACCATTACATCTGAAAAAGGTTTGTATTTCCTGAGATTGCATAGAAATCGCTACTTAAAAAGTTTTTAGAACGCTTTTCGTTTATTTTAACCCCCTTTAAATTAAAAAATTTTAAGGAACTCTTCTCAGAGAGTATTTAATCTCATAACTACCATGCCAAATTTCAAGTTGCTAGCCCCTTCAGTATCACAAATATCCCAATTTAGAACGTTTTTTAAAATGCAACTGCAAGGTGGTAGTGACGCCGACATGATATAGATCCTATATTGGAGCAAGGGCTGTCATCATCAATTTCCCACTATTACTTTTGAAATCGATTGGGTACTTTCTGAGATTGTGTAGAAATCGCAATTTAGAAACTTTTTCGTCCACTTTCACCCCTTTTAAATTTCGAATTATTTAGTAAGTGTTCTTAGAGATCACTTATATCATATAAGTAACTACCATACCTAGTTTCAAGTTGCTAGCCCCTGCAGTATTATAAAAATTGCAATTTAGATTGTTTTTTGCTCCTTCACCCCCTTTGAGGTATTGGCACCGACATGAAATATAGCCTATGTTGGAGCGAGGGCTGTCACCTTCGTTTTCACACCATTATTTTTTAAATTGGTTCGGTACTTCCTGAGATTGCGTAGAAATCGCAATTTAGAAAGTTTTTTAGAACGCTTTTCGCACATTTTCACCCCTTTTAAATTTCGATTTTTTAGGAAATTTTCTTAGAGATCATTTGTATCTTATAAATAACTGCCCTGCCAAATTTCAGGATTCTAGGCCTTTCAGTAACTCAAAAATCGCAATTTAGAACGTTTTTTGCTTCTGCAATCCCTAGGTGGTAGAGACACCGACATGAAATAGAGCCTATGTTGGAGCAAGGGCTGTCATCATCAATTACCAACCATTATTTTTTAAATGGGTTTGGTATTTCCTGAGATTGTGTAGAAGCCACCATTTAGAACGTTTTCTAGAACGCTTTTTGCGCATTTTCACACCTTTTAAATTTCGAATTTTTTAAGAAATGTTCTTAGAGATCATTTATATCTTATAAGTAACTACCCTTCCAAATTCCATGTATCTGGGCCCTTCAGTAATACAAAAATCGCAATTTCGAACGTTTTCTTTGCTCCTGCACCTCCTTTTGGGGTAGTGGCACCGACATAAAACAAGCCTATGTTGGAGCAAGGGTTCTCACCGTCATTTTGGCACCATTATTTTTTAAATCGGTTTGGTATTTTCTGAGATTGTGTAGAAATCACCATTTAGAACGTTTTTTAGAACGCTTTTCGCGCATTTTCACCACTTTTAAATTTCGAATTGTTTAAGAACCCAGATAGCATTTTTTGCTTTTTAAAGCCTTTTTACAACCATGCTACGTAAATGTTTGAATGCTTTTTAAAGGCTTCGCATGAAAAGTTTGTAAATGTTTTGTAAAGCATTGAAAAAGGTTGCTAGTTGACGCTATCTGAGGGAGTTTGTAAGTGTTTCATGATAAGCATGTGAAAAGGAAGAAACGAAAGGGTAGTTAGAGGAGTTACAATCAAAGATTGATGAAAGGCTTTTATTACAAGCGTGTATAAAAAAAATGAAAATGAGGTTTTTATAAATCATAAAATCTTATTTGATAGAAAAATGAGATAAATAACTCAACTTAGAATTTTTCTGAGCTGAGCATATTTTTTTGTTGTTGTTTGTTTGTTCCTGTGGAAAATTAAATTTTAGTCAAATATTATCTATACATTGAAAAAAAACTGGTTTTTATTAATCCACATGTTTATCAAATTGCTTATTTTAATTAATATGTTCATTTTTTACCTTGAAAGAAATTCTTACATCCCTGTCCTTTACTATGTATGTATAAAATATATGTTTAATTTTTATCAATTCGCTACATTATTAGATCCTATTTTAATAATAAAGAAAGCTTAATAATGTTAAGAGGATACTTCACTCGCACAGAAACACCTGATTGCTAATGTTAATCCGCTGAAAGATTTTTTTTTTAATATCTCGCTTGCTTTTTTTTTTTTTTTTTTTTGCATTGCATACCTGCAGTTTTGATACAAAGTCCATTTTTCGACTTTGTTTTACAAGGTTTTTTTGCTTATTAGGATATATTCAGAACTGCTTTCAAAAGCGAAAATACTCTAGTGAAAAAAAAAAAACACACATTGCAAACAAAACTGAAAACTTAAAAAAAAAAGGTGTTTGTACAGATTGACAAGTAACAAATAATAAAATTTACAACATTGAAATGCAAACGAGATATTCAGAAAAATTCTCCCATAGGATTAACATTAGCATGCAAGTGTCTACGCATGAGGGATGTGTAATCCCATTAAAAAAAATTTCTTAAGGAAAAACACTTTCATTTGAATAAAAACCATTCCAAGTAAAATTTTAATTAATTATCAGCAGTGAAATTATTGAAGATTAAATATGTGAAATTTTTTACATTGCTAACTCGGCGCAAATCAACAGTGCATTGGAGCACTATTTCAAAGATCAGAGTTCAACATTTTTCACTTTGTTTATTTACGCTTAGTTAGCAACTTGAAAAATTTCACGTATTTAATATTAAAAAATCATTCTTATACACATAGGCATAGAGTCTTGAAAATTATTGATAACTTAAAATTAAAAAAAGCAAAGGGATTTTTTTTTGTCATTTATCCTTTAACAAAAGAAAAAGGAGAAATTCAATGAAATAAAAAAACTAAAAGCTTTTTTATATTAGAGGGTAAGAAAAAGTATTTAAAATGTTACAGGGACTTGAGAACATACAACTCTATGTCTATGCTTATACATAGTAAATTTAATTATACTTTCAGTTACTTACCTTTTGAATCCAGTTCACTATTCAGGATCAGATAATTTTTTATTGTATACATATATAATGAAATCTTGTGTTTACCTACAATAAATAGCACATCAAATATGTGGAATTCCAATATAGTGTACATTTAATGACTTTAGAAGATTGTATATTTTTTATATTACTACTTCATTAATTTTTTAATTCTTTCATTTATTAAACTTATTTCTTAGAATTTTCAATTATTATTTAGAGAATATTGTCAGATTTATAAAATAAATCCTCCATAGGATTCTGATTGATGACCACAGGAATATATTTAGTCTTTTCTCTGAAAATAGTTTAATGATGCAACATACAAAAGAATTTTTTTACAAATTCATTGATCTTTCCAGCATTTTTACATAAAAATAGTAATTTCTTGCTTGTTTAACAATGTAAATTACATATTACAATAAGACAAATTTTTAAAATCATCTGCCTTCCTCCCTTCTCCAATGTTTTTCTTTTACCAGAGAAATATTATCCTATGTACAACAGAGCAAATACTAAACTAACATTATTTTTTTTTTTTAGTTTTTTAAAGTATAATTTAACTCACTTAAATTGTTCTTTTTCTGATTGTAATTATTTTTAATAACTTAAGACTGAAGCAATGAAAAATATTTCTCAGTATCAAGGAAATAGTCTTGAAAACAAATGAAACATCATTCAGTTTATAAAATTCTATTTATTTACATATAAAGAATTAATATAGTAATTTATTTACATATAAAGAATTGATATAATTAACAGGTACTTCATTAAAATTTTTTTCTTGATTCATTCTTTTCTCTCTAGAAAAAAATAAAAAATAAAATTATAAACACAAAAATCACATACGTATAGTAAAAGTAAATAAAGTACAGTGTGACCTCGAAAATCCAGCATCAAAGTCATCTCGCCGCTTTTTTTTTTTTTTACACTTCCACCTTATAGGAGAAAGAATAATAATAAATCGTTAAACAATTAAAAATTTCGAGATTGAAAGCAATGGATTGGCTGACTGTGAGATCGCAGATGCTATGCTAAATTGAATCCCTTCTGAGTACAGAAGAAAAGGTATCAGTGGAAAAATGCTTAAATTTGACTGGAAAACTAACATTTGCTTTAGATAAATAAGACTATATTTTCAATATTCTACATTTGTGTAAAATTAAAACTTGTTAAAAAGCTGTTCAAATAATTGAAGCAAATAAAATTGACATCGATGTTTAGGAAATTACACGAGAAGAAATGATATATACTAGATTTTTTTTTTGTAACACAGAAAATATGAATAGAAACTTTTAATTTTAATATTTTTTAAAATATTTAATTTTCTATTTTTCTCACATAACTATTACTTGGGTATGAATTAAATTACGAATAACGGCACCATTAAGACTATTAAAAGTATTTTTGAAGTCAGAAATTCGGCATCGTCATGGTCCTGACAATGCCGGATTTTCGAGGTTATACTGTACACAATAGAGAGTAGAGAGTGACACAGACAGAATCTTCATCTGGGATTGTTACTCATAAAATGAACGTTTTGATTTTGTGATACAAAAAAAAAAAAAAATCCCTACATAATGAAAAGCACAAATAACCATAATAAATCTAGCCTTTATGTGTTTAAAGGTTTCATAAAAGAGCATTTTCTTATATCTTCAGATGATGGGGGAAAAAAAAAAAAAGATTTATTCTATCAGCAGCGGGAGTACTGAAGAGTGTATAGTGTACACTAAAGAGTAAACACTATAGCTACAAACAGGATGGTTCAGTGATATATATAAATGGATACATATCCGATATTTATTTTCAAAATATCATGAAGTTTGATATTTATTTTCAAAATATTGTGTATATTTTCAGTCGAGCAAGAGTAAATTGATTTTTCGACTTTGTCGTTCTGTAGATAAAGAACTTTTGCTCTGGCAATATGACAATTTCAGCCCCCCCCCCCCCCCCCCAAAAAAAAAACACCCAGTAAAGTACCAATTATATGTCTTTCAGGAAACCTTTCTAAAACGATGCATAACTGAGAAAGGTGTATAATCGAAATTTTAGTCGGCTAAGGTGCAAAATCTTTGACTGTAGAAATACAATGCTGCAATCGCACAAATTGAATTTTGATACCATTTTTGATTGTTTTAAATACATTATATATTGAAAAAAAGTTAGCCCTTTGCACTCGAGGACTCCGGAGCGGAGCCATTTAAAATTTGTCTTCAAACTTGAGGGCTCCACTACGGAGGCAATAAAAATAATTTTGTGATATCTGTCTAGAAAAGCCAAGATTACATATTGGCAATTGCTTCAAGAGGTATCACACTTTACGATTACAAAATGTAATAATTTTATAATTTTTAGTTTTTTTTTATATATCATAAATTTGTATTCGTATTCATAAAGAATTTAAAAAATAATAAGATATAACTAAAATCACTTTGAGTTGCTGGTAATACAAATGAAAAAAACCTTTGAGTGCAAAGGGTTAAAATATTTAAAAAATAATTAAATAATTTCTAAAATTGAGAAATAAAAGTTAGAATTATCAAACCTTTCATATCAGTTGCATACCTTGTTAATTAAACTAATTTTTAATCATCGTTTGACAAGCCGATTTACTTTAAAGACTTAAGCAAAGCATTATTTCAAGAATCAGAAGTAAATTTGCTTCATATACTTTTTATGCTTTCTGTATATTAGTAAAATATAGTAGTATAGGCTTGTTTACGCGTAGATGTAATAGTTTTTCTATTTATTGAACATCATACTGTAAACTAGACTAAAAGTAGAACTTTTGTTTATACAAGAAGTTTAACATAAAAGAAGGTAGAGGGAGGAATGGGACATGTTTAATTCTTTCTTTTTAATAAGATGAATGTAAACTGCTAACATGCAAATATTTTTAGAAGGTAATATATTAATTATAACATTATAAATATATTCATTTACTTCAAAACATAAATAAATTGAACTGATGATTTTTTTAATGCTATCTCTGATTGACAATTCTGAATTTTCCTTCCAGTGATGAAGTTACTGAAATTTGATATTGTAGCACAGACATCAACCTACAATCTTTGTTAGACTGTATATATAGCCAACAATAGACTATTTGCCCCTTATCATACATTGTTTTATAGCTGTCCCATACCTCCCTGTTAGTGGGAAGGTATGGGACACATTTTGAAATTTATAATTTCTTTATAAAATTGTTTCTGCAAATTATGTTTCTATATTGTTCAAGGACATTAGAGAGTGTTTCATTTTGTATTCTATATATCAAAATTTTGTTTATGTGTCAAATAAAGTTGATTTTCTTATTTTTGTAAAAAGCATCACATTCCTCCCCACTCTCCCCTCAAGGTCAAGTAAATAATAATTAATGTATAATTAAATATGCATAATAAAGATGAGATACATTTTCCAGGAATTATTCAATGGAACTTTCCTCATAAAGGTATCATATTAATTCACATCAAAGTCATAAAGTAAGGAAGTTTTATTTCATGTTTAGCCAGTCTTAATAATAATAAAAGCTTGATTAATACATAAATATATTTGATAAAAAGATTGTGATTACCAATTATCAGCAATATCTTGATTTTTTTCAGAAATAAATTTATACTTTCTTCACGAAAAAACAATGAGTTGTCATATATCGAGAATTATATACAGTAGACTCCCTCAAATCCGCACAGCTTGGGACCAGTGGTTGTGCGGAATTTAGAATTTTGCACATTTCTGATCATTACTTTGTTTACATTTTTTAAACAGTAATTTGAATGTAATAATGCATTCAAAATTATACATAATGCTTGCAATATGGTAAAATATTAAAATAATTAAGTAAAGTAATAAACTACAATGATAAAAAGTAAGATAATTTTGAAAATGATTAAAATATTGAAAGTAAAGGTCAAGTAAATGATCAATAATGTATAATTAAATATGCATAATAAAGGTAAGATACATTTTCCTTGAATTATTCAATGAAATTTTACTCATAAAGGTAACCTATTGATTCAAATCAAAATCATAAAGTAAAAAAGTTTTAATTAAAATCTTAAAGTAAAAAGTTTTCAAAAAAATGGGTTGCTCATGGAGGGAGTTCAAATGGGATGGTCTCTGAATGGAGGTAAAATTAGTATTGAGCCTATGGGAATAAATTTCGTTCCATGAAAAAATGATCGGTCAAGGAGGTGGTCGCACAGGGAGGTTTCACTATATATATGTGTGTGTGTGTGTGTGTGTAAATATATGTATATATTTAACACTGGCGTACAGTTACAGAAAAATACAAACTTTCATAGGAAAAAGAAAACATTATTCGTACCATTGAGCATGAACTCACAAAAACAAATTTTGTTAAAATATATAATAACCAACCTGTTAAATTAGAACAACTGTCTGTTCCTCTTCTTGCTGGGCAATTTTAGATTTTGTACCCTCTGTTAGGACTTTGTTCCGACATCATCTGTAATTTTCTCAACATGCTAGCAACCATGACTTCAGCATGTTTACCAGATGATGTCATTAGTTCTTGAAACTAAAAAATAAAACATAAAATAATAACAATGAAGAAAAAACTTTTAAACCCTTCATGACAAGCCTCCCTTGTACCACTATTTTCAAATAGTGACTTTTTCCTTATTTAATAAATTTATATTAAATAAGGTAAAAATGGTACTTTTTAGTTAGCCGGTCGCCAGTGTTATGTATACAAGTATATATACATATATATGTATGTATGTATATCTAACACTGGCGCCCGGCTAACCGAAAAGTACCGTAAAAATTACCATTCCGATATAGTAATAGTTACAAGGACTGTGTACACACTTTATATCACACATATGTTGTCACGAAGGGCTTAACATTACAATACATTTTGTAATGTATTTTTGTACCTATTTATATTTATTATTTATTATCAACTACACCGGTAGCAGAAAGTTAGAGATGGGAGTCGCAGATTTTCTTTTTTCGTTTGCAGGTTATTTTTCTATTGAACCCTTATTTCGCTTTATATTATGTTTGGCTCTTTCTTACTTAATACAAAAACTTAAGATTATTATTAGTAAAATTAATAAAATGCATAATAACATTTTTAAAAAAAGGTGATCGTTTGATTAACACTTCGATTGTAAAACTTGCAACCTGTCAAACCTGTTTTACCTGCAGATTATTTTCTGCCTCTGAAGTATCTGTTGCAAACACTTGGAGGATTTTCTGCTATTGGGTCAACTACTAAAAGTACACTTATTAAAAGTATGTACTAACTTTATTTGGTGAAATTGGTTGTCGGGATAATCAGGTAGTACTAAAAGAAGTAGTAGTATGAATTTCCTGCCCTGTCAGTTTTCACACTGATCACACTGCCAGTACAGATAAAATTATGGGGGGAAGGGACAAGAAGGGTAAGGTAATTTCATATTTATTAATTAAACAACAATAAAATAAACCAAGTTTTAATTTGTATGAATTTACAAAACATTTAATTTTTAAATAATTCTTATTTTGATTTCATTTTTTCCAATTTACTATTAATAACTAAAAGTATTGATGGGCAATTTTAAAATTAACAAGCTAACTGATAAGCATTTAAGGCTCATGATTTTATAGGCTGTGCTTAATATAACGGTATCACTTCAGGGAGGTGGAGTTTGGCACTTGATATCTTAAGATATCTCTAGGGTGAGGGAGAAAATTCATTTTCGATATTGTTACCATTTTTGATCCAACCAAAATATTCATTTTTCTATTTGTAACTGTTTCTTTACATCAAAATATTCAGTTATCTATTTTTATGAAAATACTAAGTTATTATTAAAATCATTAAATGATTATATATACAATTATTTCATTCTGAAATGTGGAATACCTCAACGTTTGGCTTTCCTATTTTTTTTTATATAGGGTAGATGTGCCAGTAATGGGCACCCTTCCAGTAATGGACACCCCTTGATGTTTTTGGTTCATAAAAAAATAACTAATAAATATTTAGCTTTAATTATTTTTTTTATAATTCCCCCTTGTATGTTTTATAAAACTGGGTTATTGTTGACACTTTTAATCAAACCAATCAGGAAGCAGAAAATAATGTTTCAAAGTTTCGCTGTTTTTCTGTGAAAATCTTAATGAAGAGGCTAAGAGTTGTCTTCGTTTAATCAATTTATATATTATTTATTTTCTTGCAAAATTTAAATGTTTTTGTTTGAGTAGCAATAGAAAACTTTGAATTTTATATACCAATGGCCATTTACAAAATTTCATTTATTTTTAAGATTTTAAGAGGGGTGTCCATTACTGGGATGGTTAATTAGTCATTTTCCAGTAATGGACACCCCATGTAGACATTGCTAAAAATGCAATTTTAGTAATGTTTATAGTGCATAAAACACTTTGGTTTAACTGCAAACCTAAATAATCAAATTTAATTTTTAAATTATACTTACCAAAATGTAATAACACCAAAACTTTTATAAATAGCTGCTTTTAAGTTATTTTATGAGATTTTATGAAATTTCAATATTTTATTTTATTTATTATTATTATTTTTTTTTTATGTAGTACATATACCTTGCATATTTTGTAATCCGGCAATCAAACCAGCCAGGAAGCAAAAAATATTGTTTAAGAGCACAGTCAAAGAGGGGCTCATACGGCTTAATCCCTCTCCGTTTAAATAAAAACAATTAAGTTACAGAAGCTATTAAAAATCTATTTTCTGTCTTAAATGTTTCCTTATTTAAAAAAAAAAATGTAATACTATTAATGAAAGTTGCAGGTAATATTCATGAAACTATACTAAATCTGCAGATCATTGGCCTCAAACATCAGTACTACAGTTTTATTTTGAAATTATTTTATTTAGTATTTAAAATATTCAACTCACAATATCATTTCTTTCATATTTGTAATATTAATTATTATAAATGATATATCAAGTAGAGTCTGGAAGATTGTTAAAAATAGTGACACAAAACTAAACATTTAAAAATAGTGGCACAAAACTAAACATTAATATTCCAAAACTTTTTTTTAATTACCCTTTAAATCCATCACTGTTACAATAATTTGATAGCTGTAATTGCCTGATATTTAGTATTTTAATCTATGCATCTAAAATAATTAAAACATCGATCATCTGATAATTTCAATTATTGATACAAACAATAAATGATTATCACAAATACTTTATTAATTACTGGTATCCTAAATGTTAAATTTATTTGAAAATAACTATTTTGTTTCATTAGTATGTATTCATTAAATTCTGGTTCTAAATAGTCATAAAAACAATTATATTTATTACTTTTTATGGGGTGTCCATTACTGGAACAGAGGGTGTCCACTACTGGGCCAGAGGGTGTCCATTACTGGGCTTTTGGGTGTTTTGATATATTTCTGTTATTTAAAATTAAATTTCTATTCATATTGGGAAATGAGGCTATAAGAATGGTTAAATATTGTCGATAGATTAATATAATATTGAAAAAACTGGAATATAATAATTTTAACTATTAATAAAAAAATTAATTTTAAAGAAATTCCTTAAGGGTGTCCATTACTGGCACATCTACCCTATATTTGCATATAATCTGCTGTTGGAGAAACCAGATAGTACGTTTGAAGTGATACTTGTGCTTATTAGTAAAATAAAGAGGAAGAATGTTGTCTATCTGTTTTGTTGATAAGAGCGGCAAGAAACAATATATCTGTTGAATACATTATGTAACAAAGAGCTATTTTTAAATACTTTAAAAAAATTTTATTGATATAAACTTATTTTATATTTAATATAGTGATATTTTACATACTGTTTCTTCTTTATTAGAAAATTTTATAAATAACAGATATATAACAATATGTTTACATATAACTGAAAATATGTAAAAATAAAATGAAAGGAAAAAAAAAAGAACTTTGAGACACTGATAACAATATGATTAGTGATGGAAGGGTGGGACATAATCCAGGAATGATAATGTAAGATATTGTAAAGGCCGGAAAGATTACAAAATTACTATAAAGTTGGTAACGTTATATATGTACAGCCTCTTAATATTAAAAGCTTTGCCGATTCTCAACCAGCTGGCAAAATGACATACGAAAATTAATTTCTACTGTAAATATATGTTTATTTTTAATAAATAATTGTTTTATTCTTCACTACACATAGCAAATTTATTTTTTGAGATGTATACATGCACATGATTTAGTGGGGGTTTTTTGCAGAAAAACTTTTAAATAATTACTTGTGTTTGAAGACAGTTTTTAAATTTTACATATAGCAGCTAATATAGGAATAGCGAAAAGGGTGTTTGTGCAATAAGGATAAGATATTCTCAAATAAATTTAATGAAGGACATTAAAATTATACAATTATTGGCACAGATGTCATATTCGCATATAATTGAAAAAAAAAAAAAAGATTTCTGTTTGGATGTTATTTTAAAATTACAACAGAAAATCATCTGTAAATATATATATAGACGCTAAAAGGGATAACAAACAATATACCTACATTTTGATAAATACATTTAAATGAAATGATCTACGTGTTTTATACGCTATGCATGCATATATATTTTCAAATGAATGTAATTTGTTGAAGGTCAAAGTCTGTTTTGATTTGTAAATCAGTCCACAGCAAGGGGGTGGTGGTGATTTTAAAACTTTAAGTATACATTCCTTATTTTTTGAAGACTTTAAGAAAAAAAGATAAAATTTATTTTTACAAGCTTAAAATAATTAAACATAAAAACAAAATTGTGTTTAAGACTTAAGTGTTTTTAATTATAAAAACACTAGTATAGCCTCGATCATAATTAAAAATGTTTTATTATAATAAAATATGTTCCTAAACACTTATTCCTACAAAAAACTCCTTACACTTTCTCGATGTCGTATTTTATGGTTCATTTACATTACCATTACGTCAATCCTATGTGTTAAAATTATATATAACGGAACTGCAGTTATGTTATCAAAATACATTTGAAAATTCGCGATGGTTACGAAACGTGAAACGATACGTTATAACATGTTTTAAGTAAATCATGTTTATAGAAGTTAGTTTAATTTAAAGATGTAGCATGCTGTATAACATAATTAAACAAAATAGCGTTGAATCAAATATCATCTTTTCCTCATGGGTAACTTACACAGAAATCTTAAATATAAGACAGTACAGAAGAAAAAAAGACTACAGTAAGAACGATTTAAACAATAATGATATATACTAATAAGTAAAAGTAATGGCAAACTTACCGCATTTTCTGTAAATGTTAGAAACTTGACACAACGAAAGCTTTCAAAACAGACGCCATTGGGAGGCCGCCATCTACGCTGGCCGTGAAAAGAAATAAGTTGCGCATGCGCAAAAATCGTACGGATCATAATGATTTCCGAACATGGGTTGGCTACACGATTATCACGAAAAACTTTGCAGGATAGTTAGAAAGTAAAGCAAAAACGACCCTTTTCGGAAACCTTACATGCTATCTGGGAACTGTTCTTAGAAAGCCTTTATATCTCATAAATATCTAATATTTCAAATTTCATATTTCTACGCCCTTTAGTAACACATAAATCGCATTTTTAGAACATTTTTTCCTCCTGCGGCCCCTTTGAGGTTGTGGCACCGACATAAATTATAGCCTATCTTGGAGCAAGCGTTTTCACCACCATTTTGACAGCAATATTTTTTAAATCGGTTTCGTATTTCCTGAGATTATGTAGAAACTATCATTTAGAACGTTTTTCAGAACCCTTTTTGTGCATTTTCACCTCTTTTAAATTTCGAATTGTTTAAGAACTGTTCTTAGACATCATTTATATCTTATAAGTAACTAATATTCCAAATTTCATATTTCCAGGCTCTTAAGTAACGCAAAATTCGCATTTTTAGAACGTTTTTTGCTCCTGCACCCCCTTTAGGGCAGTGGCAACGACATAAAATATAGCCTATATTCTAAGTTGGAATAACACCATCATTTTGATACCATTACTTTTAGAATCGGTTCAGTAGTTCCAGAACTTACCTCCTACAAGTAAACAATTTTCCCCTCTTTATAAAATTAGTATAGACAAACCACGCGGCTTTGCTCGCGTAATAGCTGAAATATGCCAAGTGATATTTGCATGACTATTTTTTATTAGAAGAACACTTTTTGGAATAATTCAAAAATTACAAATTAAGCCACAGTTTGACTAAACTTTATTATTAAAGTGCAATAGACAGAAATGAGATTTTATTTAATACGAAGAACTAAAATTAATTCCAATTAAATGATAATTTAGAAAGTATTTTGAGATTTTTATGCTTATTTCATATGTTCATTTCAGTATTCATTTGAAGTTTTGAATTTTTTAGAAACCATCGTAACACATTTACTTCCTAAAATTAACCATCATGTCAAATTCCAAGCTTCTTGTCTAACAGTCTACCACCTCTCTGGTGTTAGTGGCACCAACATGAAATGCCGAAACAGAGTTGAAATAGAATGTCTTGAAAAATGTTGAAACAGAGACTGTCACCATGAATTTGCCAACATTAACCTTGAAATCGGTTGGTATTTTCTAATATTCTATATAAAACGAAATTTAGATGTTTTTAAAAGCTTTCTTGTTGTTCCTGCCAACCAGGTGGTAGTGACACCGGTATAAAATATAGCCCGTATAGGATCAGGGACTATCACTCTTGATTCGCAACCAATAACTTCTGTAATCGCTTTATTATTTCCTGAGATTCCATAGAAATCGTAATTTAGGACTCTTTTAGAATGTCCGTTGTTCCTTAAGTGCCTACGCATGGCTTATTGCCTGCGTTTACCTTGAATCGAAGCTGAACGATCTAAGCAGAGATTATCATATATTGATTGAAGATACTATAAAGTTTGTCTCACAGGTGCTGTGGTGGAGCGGAACACAGGATTGTTGTCATTGTGGAGTTATACTCCGTGACGACGACAGATGAGAAGCAGCAAATGCAGAAGGGAGAAGGTCTAACAGAGCCATAAAAGAAATTACATTATTTTTTTTCTAGAAAATAGAAGAATGGGAAAAAAAAGGGAGTAATTCGAAAAGTATAATATACAGAAATGTAAAAAATAAAGATGCCTATACAAAAAGTTAAAATATAATAAAAAATTTTTTTCCAATTTTACAGTTAAGAAAACTATTTGAAGGGAAAATTAACGTTAACTGATTCCAAATGCTAAGGCTGGAAGACGTCATATGAGATTGGTTAGTGTTGGGCATGCCAAAAAAAATATATATACCGTAAAATCCCGTTAATCCGCCCTTCCCGATTAAGCGCCCCCCTCCCACTTTGTAAACAATTTGGAAAATTCAAGAAATACCGAGAAAGCGCCCTCCCCACAAGAAAATTTCGGTGCGCACGTCAAGATCAATAGCAAAAATTTTATCTCGCGAGTGATTTTTTTTTCCGGACGGATCAGAAAGGCGTAATTCTTTAATATATTGCAAACTTAAATAGTAACATACATACTTTCGGCGTTTGCACTTACCTTTTGTTTTCATATCATCGAAAACCTCAGAGGTAGCCATAAACGCAGTTCAGGTATTCGTTTTACGATTCCATTAAGAATCGATTCACGTCATGGAACTTTTCCTGTACAGCTATGTAACTTCATAATTATACGAATAATTAATATTTTTCATAATCCTATTAGCCTTGTATATTATTACTACTAAATATATAAAATAATAGTGATAATAACAATTTACAACCTTTTTTTGGTAACTTTCGGAATCAATTTTGTATCGTGTTGGTTTTCTTTCTTCTAAGCTGTGGTAGATGGCGCCAAAAAACACGAAATCGGATTTATTGGTATTATTTATTTTATTATTATTATTAAGTTTTGAATTGGTGATTTAATTTGATATTTGAAGATAATATACATAATATTCACTTTATATATCTTTAAAATGAGTTAATGTAGTGATAAAGTTATTTTTTTTTAATTAATTCTATGTCAGTCTGATTTAAATTTCCCATTATAACACATTTCTTCTTTTATTAAAAAAAATTAGTTTCATTTCCATTATTCTTCATGTTATTACTGTTATTTTTGTGATTTGTATTATTTATTTGCCCCTTTATAGAAAAGAAATGATGATTAAAAAAAATATGGTTATTTAATCTCCCTAATTTACAACAGATGGCGACACCGCATGAAATGTTACTAGTTACAGAAAGAATTTTAGGGCATTTCCAAACGCAATTTCTTAGTATTTTTTAATTATTTTAAATTATTAAGTTCCTTTTAATTTTCTGTTACCATATTAATGACAAATATTAGTGTTGTTATTTATCTTATGACAGATATTAGTGTTATTATTTATCTAAATGCATTCCAGTTTCAAAGCTTTTGAAATCCAGAATTTTGTATAATTTGAAATCGCCGTTAATTGCGAAGTTATACTGTTTTTCTATTTTGTGTATAATTTTTTTTAAAAATGTTTCTCTTTCCTCACTTTATTTAAATAATGCGTATTTTGCGACAATCGGCCATTACCATCTCCCACCCCACCACCCATAGATAACATTACTACAACTTTAATACCGTGTAAGCGCCCCCTCTGATTTTTTTACGATTTTCCGTCCTGTTTGAGGGGGCGGATTAACGGTATTTTACGGTATTTATATATTTGGAAGACCACAACGAAACATTTACGGTGCTCTCTTCTCCTTCTTTTGGAAGCCGGGGATGTTGTCATGTAAATGCATACAAGCATGAAGAAAATATTCTATTTATTATTAGAAAATTCTTTAGATAGCGCTATCTGTTGGTGGTAATATTTACTATTCATACCCATTTAGTCTAAAAGGCACGAATCTAAATTCAGGTTCAGTAAATGTAGAATAACAAAATTGTTCCTGCATTATAATTGGCAATACCTTAGAGAACCACATATATTGCACAACTAGTTAAATCAACAGCAAAATTTAAAAAATGGAAGGTCACTGAAGCTATTGTATATGAAAGAGCTGGAATCTGAGAAAATCGTGAACATCTTGGTATTATTTCCAGGAATACCTTTCATGCCTGGAACCAAGAATAAAACTTGCACTCCAGAAGTACACTATTTTAATCGATTTGTAAGAGAAAGAAAAATAATTTTGAAGAATTGACGTTTTAAAAAATCTGAAGAAATTAGTTAAAGAAAATTTGTAACAATCAAAGCTTCAACATCAAGCATTGCAATAAAAATGAAACAGTTTTTCAATTTTTTCATTCTTTGGCAGTGAAAGTTCGTGTGTGTGTGTGGGGGGGGGGGGGGGAAGCACATTTCTCCAAATGTTTTTTTTTTTTTTTTTTACAGTATTAAAATGCATTTCAATCAAATATGCACACACAAAACGCCAAGGTTCAACTGTTTAATATATTAGTATATGAGAAAAAACATAAAACCGCTAAAAATTCTTTAAAGTAAAGTACCCAGTAGTTGACACTGGACCAATAGTTGACACTTTTGTAGAAACAGTAGTGTAACAAGAAAACGTCACAGGTAGGAACATGAGAGACACAGAATTTTAAAAATCTATCATCTTGCGGCAAAACTGAGAACTAAAACTATAAACAGTCGAGCCCAATTCCAATATGGCAGAAGACAACAAAGTAGCATGTGTGCAAAGTTGAATTTTTCGAATTTATCTTAAGAAAAGTGATAAGGATCGCACGTTACAGTAAGTATTAAAACCCATAATTTATCTTAATTTCTGGTTATGTTTTGATTGATATTGATTGTTTCAATGTCCAAGAATTGTATTGGAATAAAATTGATGCATTTTGTGCAAAATACCGGGAGTGAGTGTGAGTGCCAACTATTGAATATGAAAAGAAACAGATTTTCAAAAGTTGACACCCAGTGTCAAGTACTCGCTCATGTTGGGGTTTTGTTAATCTAATTCAGTGGAATGAAAATAAGCTGGAATCTACCAGATAAATTCATGACTGACCTTTGAAAAACTAAAAATGCATTTAAACCAATAGATGACACAGGGTGTCAATTATTGAAATTACGGAGTGTCCACTACTAAAATTAATTATTTATTTTTTTAGATGCCACCTATGAAGGGAAATTTTAGGAATTACACGGAAGAGAGCATGAGAGCTGCCGTAAAATACGTTAAAGTCAACAAAGCTGGGTACAAAACAGCGGCTAAAAAATTTAACATGCCTAGAATAACTCTGAAATACATACAAAGTTGAGGGAAAAACCCCAATGAAAAGCTAAAATATCGGCCGTTAGTGCTTGATTTTGCACTCCATCTTTCATTTTTGTTATTTGAGATTAATTAAGTAAGTGGTTTTATGCTATAATTTCAGATCTATGGGACTTTTTTTATTTTCATTAAAACTTCTGATCTTTCATTAAAACTTCTGATTTCTTTAAAAAATTTTGCTAATTAACGGTTCTTATCATTATGTCTTCATATGAGGCAATTAATATAGTAATATAATAATAAAGAATATTTATTATTATTAATTTAGGCCCCGCCGCAGTCAGTGTCAATTACTAGTTCATGAAGGTGCCAACTACTAAACTCTCACGTTCACGATGGTGTCAACTTCTGGACAAAAATCATGTTTTCATATCCCCTAGTAATTTTTACAAAATGTATTCATTTCGGGACATTAAATGTTATGATTTTGTGGAAAAATGTTCAAACCCCCTAGTAATGATCAAACTGTTTCCCTTAATTGAAAACTGCACAAACCAAAGGCGACGAACGCCGAAAAATTCCTTAAGGTGTCAATTACTGGGTACTTTACTTTATACATAATTTCTTTACTTGAACCATTTTTATTTAATAATTTAAATTTTACCACAAAATGTACCGGAAATAATAATAATAATAATAATAAAAAAAAAAAAAAAAAAAAAAAAAAAAAAATTAGGTGTAAAGGATGATTTTTTAAAAAATCTACTTATTTTTAATGGCAGATAGTATAATATGAGCTTCTGTATGATTCTATTTTATTTCGGACTATTTAAAAATGTAATTAAATAAATTATTAAATTGTTTTGAGTAAAGTTTTATATAGAACAGAACAAGGTATAAAATGGTTCGTCAAATTAATTTGCAATCGCAACAAATAAAATGCAGTAAAAAATGCTCGACTAAAATTCAGATCGCACAACAGATGGCAGCATGAAAAATCACAAATCGAACAAGAATATTTAATCGAAGTACTTTTTTATCTCCCTTATAGCGTCATGTCGCCATTTTGTGCAAGTAGGGTGGGGTAAGTTATGGTTTTCTTTTAATCAATCTAAATTTTATATTCATTCTTTCGTATTTGTTCCATATTTAGATAGAATATAATGTGTGCAGAGTAGGTGTGATTCTGAGTGTTTTCTGATTAATATTATTTAGGAGCAGATATATTAAACAAATTGAATTCTTTATTTATCTTAGTATAATGCCTATTAGACTATGTGATTGGATAAACCCCTTTACTTTACCTTTCTTGTTGCATATAGATATATTTTATTTTAAAATGTAGTTAACCACAAGTATAGCAGCCTGTTTTGAAAAGTTGTGATTACAAACTAGATATTCAAAAGTATTCTCTACTTTCACCACTAGGTAAAGAATTCAATTTACGCCAAATTTTGAAGACAAAAAGTAATTGTATATAATTTTAATTAATCTTACACTATATAACTTTTATTTACTGTCCTTACAAAAATTTCTCAACTATTTGCATAATGGTTATAAACCTTGTTGTTGATAAAGGGTGCTGAGTTTTAATCCTGACTTAGAAGTTTTTTTTTTCCACTAGGTTGGATTTCTGTTTAAACGAAAGTCGTAATATGTTTAGTACATATGTGTAGACCTATTATATTAACTGAATCTTTCATTAACAAGTTAATTTTATTTTGTGTTCCTAATTTATTAAGAAAATTTTAGTAAGCATAAAAATTTAAGGTAATACTTAGTTATCCCATCGACCAATTTCGCCAACTTATATAAATCGCCAAACCACTCGCCAAATTATACAATTTGACATAATTTTTATTTTAAGTAACGAAAGAACAAATAAATGAGTATAACATTAATAAAAATACAAATAAAACGTCAAAATAAAAATCATTTGATGATGTAAACACGTGCGACTTGCTTAAAGTCAAGTGAATGTGACATTTATCAACAATTATTGGCATTTAATCTTATAGTTTGGGGATAGATTTTTGATCGACGGGATAACCTAGTATCAAATTTAAAATTTTAGAGATAAACATAAATCATTTGTTGGTAGATTATCATCTTTCTTTATTTAATGTCATTGAGATGTGCGTTGTTTTTAAAATTGCTGTGTGATTGACATGATTTTTTTGGAGGCTTTTATGAAAACAATAATTTTGCCAAAGATGGTAACTTTTCTGTAAGTGCAGCATGGAAGAGACTTTGCTTCGATGATGGAAATTTGTTTTATTTTTGTGCTTGATCAGATTGTTTTTTTGTTTGTTTGTTAGTTTCTCACTTTTTGGCTGGATGTAAGAGATGATCTACTAAAAAAGGAGCACAAAATTTTTTATTTCAAATTGACTTTAGATCTGCTGAGTAAAGCAAATCCCATTGCTGTTATGTTCTTATAGCGTCTTATTCTTTTTTTATAGTGTATTTATTCTTTCTGTATTTCATTCAGATTGGAATATTTCACGCCCAGGTAGATAAAGTAGAGGTAGTACAGTAAACTCCCTCAAATCCGCACAGCTTGGGACCAGAGGTTGTGTGGATTTTAGAATTTTGTGGATTTCTGGTCATTGATTTGTTTACATTTTTGAAACATTAATTTGATTGGCAGTTAAGCAAGGGAAATTATAAAGAATACTTACAATACAGTGAAACATTAAAATAAGTAAAATTTTAAAATAATTTATTAGTTTAAAAGTATGTAATTATTAAAATAATTATGTAAAGTAAAAATTTAGAAAAATATTAAATTAGTATGGATGAAATCGAATCAGTTCGATTCCAAAAGTCCTATGCTGCCTTCGAGTGGTAAAGCAATCGTAAGATTGATACGTCATGTATTTAAAGTTAAAGACTGCCGAGAAAAAGTTGAGTAAGTTACATATTTAAATAAATAAAGATACATAAAAGTAAACTATTAATGTAACTGTAGTTGAATATAATAGTATAAAGTAAACAAAAGACCGGTATTTCAAATTAGTGATGACATAAGAAATAGGGAAAATATCATTGTTATTTAGAGTCTTAGAGTTTTTTATACTGTTTTGTATGTTTAGAAATAAATTTGTCTATAATTTAAAAAAAAAAATTCCGCGAACAATAATTTTTAAATAGCGTCCCAGTTCGTGGATTTTTCCATTTCGAACCCTGGAATTTTTGATATAGATCTACTAATTTATATCAAATCAAAAGTAATGTAAATTTATTTAGTAATAAATCAGCTGTAATTGCCAAAAGAGAATGATTAACAAAAAATTCAGTAAAAAAAACATTGCGGTAGTCACTGATTTTGGCGCAATCTTGAATTTTGTGCCTGCAACTTAACAGTAAATTTCATGATAAAGTGTTTTGAAAGGAATATTAAACGAAACCCTCTGTGCGATCTGTGATCACACTTACCCACTTGTTAATATTTTAATCATTTATTAAATTTTCTTAATTTTTTATTATTTTACTTAATTATTTTAATATTTTACAACATTGTAGCATTCATTAGGATTTCAAATGCATTATTGCATTCAAACAACTATTTAAAAAATGCAGCAGTGACCAGAAATCAGCAAAATCTAAAATCCACACATCCTCTGGTCCCAAGCTATACGGAGGAGCTTACTGTATAACTAAATACAGTATAACTTCTTTAATATGGATTACAAAAGTTTTGAAATTATAATGCATTTAGATAAATAATAATACTAATATCTCTCATTAATATAGCGCTACAAAAATGCAAGGAACTTGATAATTGAAAAAAACATTGTGAAAAATCAATTCTAAGTGCTGAAAAGTGTATATATTTTAAGAATAATTATGTACATTTTATGCAGTGTCGCCATCTGTTCATTATTACAAAAAACAATAACCACATGATTTTCTTTTAAATTACGATTTTTGATTATAAATACTCAGTAAATAATACAAGTCACAAGAATAACAGACATATCATGAAAAATATTGAAACTAATTTCCTAAAACAAGAAAAAAATTAATGGAGAAATTTTAAGATTTATACTACATATTAAAATTATACAATATATTAACCCCTTCAAGGGTGTTGGTTAATTTTTGGATCACCTTATTTTAATTCCTAAATGGCACATTGGCACCAGAATATTGGAATGAAAATTTCCCCTTTTATTAAGTGCACAAAGAAAAGCTTTTGCCTATTCTAAAATAAAACTGCTTTTAAATTATGGTGTCAGTCTGGTTTCAGCATTTTATGAATAGAAGAACCTTGCCCCTGAAATAATTAATAAGGTATATATATTACAATTAATTTTAAAAATAACTTTGTAATTACATTAACATACTTAAAATAGGGTGTAGCGAAAAAAAAAATTAAGAAAAATGGGTAGGTGCCAAAAGTTGCCTTTATACTGGTACATCGACTGCATGCAGTTTTATCACTGAAAAAAAAAATGGCTTGGGTCGGCGCGGAAAAAAGTAATTTTGTTTTATGAAAAACAGGTAGGTGCCAAGAGTTGTCTTTATACTAATACATCAACTGCGTGCAGTTTTACTGATGAAAAAAAAATGGCTTGCATCTGCACTTTTGGTCCAAAAGTTGAAATTTTGAGTAAAATTTGACATTTTTTCAAAATAATTAAAATATACTTATAGAGCTGGTGATTATTAAAAAATGTTATTTAAACCCTTATTAAGAAATATTTAAACGATAAAAAGATATCTTTATTCTGTATAACCGGAGCAAAACTGACAACTTTTGGTAAAAAAAGTGACGTCGCTAGTCTATTGGGGCATACAACAAATTGTTGTTTTGAATAGCGCTCTTTCTTAGTTGCTTTCAGGGATGCAGATGTCCAATCCTGTGATCTCAGGTCGGAGGGAAATTTTGCAGCGAAATATATACAATTTTTTTCGATTCCCCGAACGAGATAGAAAAAATTTCCCCACAAATAAAAAGATCCATATGGCGACCTTTACAAATCAATCAGAATAATATGTACCATATATACTCGCGCATAAGTTGAGAAATCTTGGAAAAATAAAAAAAATTCCTATACCTACAATAATACAGAATTTATGTAAGCCTATAACATATCGTAAAATTTTGGTGAACTTTTCATATGGATTGGGGGAAATATTGAGAGTAAAAACATTTTCTGCACCTCTGGTTGCTTTAAAAACTACCAAACTACCCAAGACTTACCACGTGGATGTCATTGCATTTCATGTCCCACCCATCCCAACCATTCGACCATTAAAGCATAGTGTTTTATTTATACATTAAATTGTGATTTTTTTTATCAAAGACTGGCATACGTTTTCTATGTATCAACCTAGTCCATCTCTTCTTTGTATTCACAGACTTTGGATGCTGCTGCTCTGACATTCTTCACGTATATTTCTACTGTTTGTGTAAGAGAAGGCAAGCGGAGTAATGCAGTGGGGATGTTATTAATGGAATCTATTCAGCCGTCTATTATCTTCACCAAAATTGCATCCAATTAATGCTTAGTGATTAAGAGTTCTGATACCACAATGTTTTTTCAATCAATTAGATTTTTTATATAATGATCTGCTTCAAAGTTTATTGTAGGTATTTCTACTTTGAGTATGCATTCAATTACTCTACCTTTTACATTTATTATATGCTGAGAAGCTAGCTGCTTAATGTGATGACGATCATCAGAGAGCATTGCAATCAGAATTTGCTCTGCATGTGCAAAGCAAACCTTGTCTTATATGAGTTTTTTATTTCTTTTATACCGCTTTCTGTGTTGTTTAACAGCTGAGTAATTTCCCATTAATTTTTAGATCCTTTCTTTAGATGTGTATTAGATTTGATGGTAAACCATCTTAGGGCACAAACTTGGAATGCATTGTACTTTGTGAGTGAATGTAGAGACTCTGATGGGCAATGAGTGCTCTTTAAAAGGCCGATAATTCTATTCGCTTTTGTGAGCCATTTTGCGTGAGACAAGTTTAGAATCAACCATTACAATGGATTATATAGGGGAGATGGGGGCACATGTGAACAGTTCGCATAAATATATCTTTTTCTCATAATTGGATTAATTCTTATAAAGAAAAACTAGTCAGTATAGTAAATAGAACTTTCTTTTACACATGGATTTTTTTTTTTAATCACCTGTATAGTTTTTCTTACATTTTTTAATAGTTTTATAAATTCAAAAAATTGTTCACATGTGCCCCATCAGCGGGGTAGTTGTGAACACTCGTGGGGCACATGTGAACACAAGGAAAAAATATCCTTTGATATGCTTTTTCTCCTGTTATTAATTTGTTATCATAACCATTATTTACATTATCAGTTAAATTCACCATAAATAAAATAAAAAATATATTTTTTTCTAGTTTCTGAGTGACATGTTTAAACAAAAGATTTTAAAATGAAACTAAATATATATAAAGCTGTTCTGACACCATACCCAAGAATTATATTAGTTATCAATTTGAAAATTTTACATTTTAAGAATGTTACTGATATCCATCCCAATTCAAATTATCCTATTCATAGCTGTTGTTTGAGAGATGGAAGTAAGGCATCACAGCAAGTTTGAGACAAATGAAAAGAAAAAAAAATACAAAGTTGTTTGTCATAATATTCTTTGTATTAACAATGCATAAAAAATATTGTTTTAAACCGTTTACTAAAATAGTACATAACACTTATTGCATTTTAGGAAACATTGAATTTATTTAAATTATAATTGAACTCAAATGAGCTTCTTGCTCTTTGTGTACTTCCTGATAAATGTAGAAGTGGAAGTTTCAATACAATATCACTTTTTTGTATGACAGAAATGTCTACTATTTCAGGTAAATTATATGAATTGGATCTGAGATTCTTTCTCGGGAATTTAACATACATTTTATCATTATCAATTCTTTCTATTCGCACAACAGAGAAAGTTTTTGATTTTTGTGAACTGTTCATATCTGCCCCAACTAGTCTGTTCACAAGTGCCCCGCATGGCTGCTAGAGTTAAATTGATAAATAATTAAAATTTATCAGTTTTAGGGAACAAAACAACTTTATCCAAAATATTCAATAGTAGTCGTAGTATATGTTAAAACATTAAAATTCGAATAACTAATTAAATAAATAAACTTTATCACTTACCAAAGTTGAAACCGACATTTTACATTTGGCATATACAAACAGTGTTTTGGCTACTGAAGACAAACAAAATGTCAAAAAGCTTCAAAAAATTTTTGCCATATGTCTACAGGTGCTGCCATCTTTGGTAATTTTTTTCAAATAAAAAAACTTATAATAACTATTGAAAAACTGCGATGTTCACATGTGCCCCCATCTCCCCTACTAGCTCCACTCCAATGAATTTCCTCTGCGTCATTTATTAGACAAGATCGATGTGAAAAATTCTAACCCATATGGATTTGATGGACCAATAGGAAAGTCTTTGTCCATGTGCCATTCATTTCCTATTGAAATTTTTTAACCCATAGAGTTTTGAAAAATTATTTCCTGAAATTGAGAAAACGGTACTCAACATAGACAGGAAATACCTGCCGGGCATTTACAAAGCTGTTTCATCAGGAAAACTATTTCTCAGAAGAACTATAGCGAATATGAAACCAGGAAACTTGTCCCAGAACAGACTGCTCACAAAGGTGAATAATTTTTTGCCTTTATATAAGTACTGATTGACCATCAGAGTCTGTAAGTTCACTCACAAAATATGTAATCCATGTTTATGGCCCAAGATAGTTTACACCTAATATAACACGCATCTAAAGAATGGATCTAAAAACTTACGGAAAATAACTCGACTACTAAACAACACATAAAACGACATAAAACAAATACTAAAAAAAGTTATTTAGAATAATGGTTGCTTTGCACACCGAGAGCAAATTATGATTGCAATGCTCGCTGACGGTCGTCATCACTTTAAACAGCTTGCATATAATAAACGCAAGAGGTTGAGTAAATGATGGCATACTCTAAGTTGAAATACCTACAATCAACCTTGTAGCAGATCATTAAATAAAAAATCTAATTGGTTGAAAAAATGTTGGGATAACAAAACTTCCAATCACTGTGCATTAACTGGATGCAATTTTGGTGAAGATAATAGATGGCTAAATAGTTTCCATTAATAACAACCCCACTGCATTGCTTCCCTTACCTTCTCTTACCAAAGCAGTAGAAATATAATTGGAGGAGGTCACCACAGCATAATCCAAAGTCTGTGGATACAAAGAACAGATGGAGTTGTTTGATAGATAGAAAACGTATGGCTAGAAATTACTCTTTGATAAAAAAAAAAATCACAATTCAATGCATAAATAAAACACTGTGGACAGATTATCGTGTGGTTGGGACAAGTGGGACATGAAATGCAGCCACCTCCACGTGGTATGTCTTGAGTAGTTTTCAAAGCAACTAGGTAAGAGCTGTATTCAAATCAAAAATTTGTTGTATGCTCAATGGAGTGGCAACGCCGTTTTTTTTTTTTTTTACCGAAAGTTGCCAGTTTTGCTCCAATTATACAGAATAAAGATATCATTTTATCATTTAAATATGTTAAGTACTTCTTAAAAAGGTTTCAATAATAACCAGCTCTATAGAATCTTTTGAATTTTTTTGAAAAAATTTCAAATTTTACCCAAAATTTCGACTTTTGAACCATAGGCGCAGACCTAAGCCATTTCTTTTCAGTAGTAAAATTTCACGCAATTGATGTACAAAAGTAAAAAGGCAATTTTTGGTACCTACCCGTTTTTGGTTTAAAAAAAAAATCATTTCTTTCACTCTACCCTAATATATATGGCTGATGTTATAATAAATTAAATATATAGCACCTACAAATATTGAAGTAAGTCACAGATTAAATACTTAAAAGAAATAATAATAATAAAATCCTATTTCGCCATGTTTTGACGCAATCTTTTTATCTTTGGTGAAAGAGAAATAGTAAAATTAGTATTAATTCTGAATTTTTTACAGCTCAAAATTCATAAATGATATCTATATTAATTACATATATATTTCAGAAAGTTCTCGCAATTTTAAAATTGAAAAGACAGTAGTAAATTATTTAAGTCTTTTCATTTTTCTTAATCATTTTCTGAAATTCATTCACATATGTGCTATGGTGCCTTCTATGATCTTTAATTGAAAATACAAACGAATAAGCGTACCCAAATGTCTCTATTACAGAAGTTTCTGGCCAATTAAAAATGTTAAACTGTAATGGGAACTGAGTATTATATTTGTCTTTATAATACTTACTGAAACATTTTACCATAAACCATTGCTTTTTAACACTTTCCAAGATACCGGGTGTCCCAAAAAGGACTGACTGATTTTAAAATTCAATAACTTGCAAAAGGTGACAGATATTAAAAAAATTCTTGCAGGAGGGTTATGCACAAGGTCAAAAGTTTTATTACAGTGATTTTCAATTTTAGTTCAATTTACAAACAATAGATGGCGCTGTAAGCAATAGTCGCTAAATACAGGCTCGATTTTTAGTCCTTTATCTTGTTCCATGCAGAAAAAGGAGATGGAAATGTATTATCCGGGCCACGAAGTACCAAAAATCGAGCCTGAATTTAGCGACTATTGCTTACAACGCCATCTATTGTTTGTAAATCGAACTAAAATTGAAAATCACTGTAATAAAACTTTTGACCTTATGCATAACCCTCCTGCAAGAATTTTTTTAATATCTGTCACCGTTTGCAAGTTATTGAATTTTAAAATCAGTCAGTCCTTTTTGGGACACCCGGTAGTTGAAAAGTGTTTATGACTTCGGTTTGTCTGGCCGTCTGTCCACGCTCTAACTCCCGTAATTATACTTGGATTTTCATGAAATTGATAAAGCTTATTTAGGGTCACCAAAGCATGTTTGGTATTGTATATGAAGTATGTAGGATTAATTGTTCATTTATAGAGACACTCAAAAGTATTCCATTACATTATGGTATATGGGGAAAAATCGTTTGCAGAGTATTTTAATGACATTATGCTATTTCAAATGTATTAACTGATATAAATCACTGAATTTCACTACGATCAAGTTTTAACAGGACATTCATAGCATTTTTTATTAATTTACAGGACACGCAAAAGAAATCAGTTACAGTACAGTACTGCCTTTAAGTAATAATTGCTGGAGTGCACAGTTTAAAATTCGGTATGCGCTTTTAAATTTAATTAATTTTTTGCATCTTACCCGTTATATATAAATTCTATACCTCAAATACAGGGTTGCACAAAAGTATTATTCCCGTATCGTTCTCATTATTAGAGGAAATTGCTGGAGGTAAATTTTCAACTGAAGTGTATGTAGCTCTTAAGTGAACTAAATTTTGGCTTGCATGTAGCTAATAGATTTAAATCTATAAATCATATACAGGGCTGCAATTCGCATAATTTTCCGATTGTGGATGGGAACAGCTGAAATTGGGTTCTGAAAGGTATTATGCGTTTCCATGTTTGCATTAGACATAATATTTTAATTTTGTAAACTGCAGTTTTGCTAGATTATTCTGAATGTGTTGGAAAGTGTTTCATAATCTATGCTTGACGCATGATTTTTTCTTACTTGTTATATAAAGCACTTTCTAATTTATCCAATATTTTTTCTTACTGTTTTAGAATTAAATAAAAGCACAATTTTTTAATGTAAAAAAAAATTGGTTTTTTAATTAAAGTGGTACGCATAATAGTGACTTGTAATCAGAGCTACTACAAAGTAAGAGGCAAATCATTTGAAGTTTTAAAATTATACCAGTTTCTTTTACTTAGCTTTAACTAATCTCTGCGTTAATGTTTTATATAATAAATATAATGTTTTAATATTTCAATCTTTAATAAAAATAGCCGAGTGATGCCAGTTATTAACTAAAACTGGTCTGTTATACAAGTATCTGTCTACAAGTATCCCAAAGATCTGTATACAAGTGCCACTTTAAGGACTATAGGGGAGATGGGGGCACATGTGAACAGTTCGCATAAATATATCTTTTTCTCATAATTGGATTAATTCTTATAAATAAAAAGTAGTCAGTATAGTAAACAGAACTTTCTTTTACACATGGAAATTTTTTTTTAATCACCTGTATAGTTTTTCTTACATTTTTTAATAGTTTTATAAATTCAAAAAATTGTTCACATGTGCCCCTTCAGCGGGGTAGTTGTGAACACTCGTGGGGCACATGTGAACACAAGGAAAAATATCCTTTGACATGCTTTTTCTCCTGTTATTAATTTGTTATCATAACCATTATTTATATTATCAGTTAAATTCACCATAAATAAAATAAAAAAAAAAATTTTCTAGTTTCTGAGTGACATGTTTAAACAAAAGATTTTAAAATGAAACTAAATATATATAAAGCTGTTCTGACACCATACCCAAGAATTATATTAGTTATCAATTTGAAAATTTTACACTTTAAGAATGTTACTGATATCCATCCCAATTCAAATTATCCTATTCATAGCTGTTGTTTGAGAGATGGAAGTAAGCCATCACAGCAAGTTTGAGACAAATGAAAAGAAAAAAAATACATAGTTGTTTGTCATAATATTCTTTGTATTAACAATGCATAAAAAATATTGTTTTAAACCGTTTACTAAAATAGTACATAACACTTATTGCATTTTAGGAAACATTGAATTTATTTAAATTATAATTGAACTCAAATGAGCTTCTTGCTCTTTGTGTACTTCCTGACAAATGTGGAAGTGGAAGTTTCAATACAATATCACTTTTTTGTATGACAGAAATGTCTACTATTTCAGGGAAATTATATGAATTGGATCTGAGATTCTTTCTCAGGAATTTAACATACATTTTATCATTATCAATTCTTTCTATTCGCACAACAGAGAAAGATTTTGATTTTTGTGAACTGTTCATATCTGCCCCAACTAGTCTGTTCACAAGTGCCCCGCATGGCTGCTGGAGTTAAATTGATAAATAATTAACATTTATCAATTTTAGGGAACAAAACAACTTTATACAAAATATTCAATAGTAGTCATAGTATATGTTAAAACATTGAAATTCGAATAACTAACTAAATAAATAAACTTTATCACTTACCAAAGTTGAAACCGACATTTTACATTTGACATCTACAAACAGTGTTTTGGCTACTAAAGACAAACAAAATGTCAAAAAGCTTCAAAAAATTTTTACCATACGTCCACAGGTGCTGCCATCTTTGGTAATTTTTTTCAAATAAAAAAACTTATAATAACTATTGAAAAACTGCGATGTTGACATGTGCCCCCATCTCCCCTACAGATATGTAACAATCTTATTTCTGGTCTTTCCCCTCCTTCCTCAAATAAATATTTAATCCTGTTACTCTTTAAATATCTTCTTTATTATTATTATCACTCCTTAAATTGGAATAATAAATAAAATGTTATTATAGAATGTGTATCTAATATATATATATATATATATACACCATACGTGCAGACTCATTGTTTAATAAATGTATGTCAAATATCAATTTTAAGACCCATTTTTAACTCTTGCCATCATCATTGGAAAGTGTTTATGACTTAGGTTTGTCTCCTCTCCGTCTGTCCGAGCTCTTATCCTCAAAAATATACATGCATTGCCCTGATTTTTTTATGTTATTGATGTTAACTATAGCACGATCAGTACTGAAAATGAAGTGTGTAGAATATTTGTTCATTTACAGGTATGGTCAAATTTTTCCATTACATTATGGTTTATGGAGAAAATTTGTTTCAAGTTCATTTTTATGATGTTAGACAATTTCGAACATAATTAAACTGATAAGCGTTTATGTAGTGTAGTGCACTGAATCATGCATTCTGAAGAGTATGGAGGGCAAAGCATTTACTATTCATTTACAGGACCACACAAAAGAATTCCATTACATAATAGTCTACGGAGAAAAACTGTTTGCAGTGTATTTATTTCTGTTGCACCATTTCAAATATAATGAAATTGATATATATTACTGAGGCTTACTAGAAGGTTCATGTTGTATAACATGATGTGCATAGCATTTATTGTTCATTTACAGGGACATGCAAAATATTCAGATAGAGTAAGTACTCTATGTGAAATACACTGTCTCTTATCCGTAAGTGCTTAAAATGCGATTTCCTTTATGGTATGTGTATTTAACTAAATTTTTGCATAGTATGTGAGGTGTATAAATGCTATAGATCATTATACAGTGCCACAAAAAAGAATTTGTAAACATTGCGAATTATCAGCTTAAAGGCAGCTTTTAATTGAGTATGCACTTTCAGGTTGAATTATATTTAATGTACTAAGCAATGATTGTATACTATAAACTAGCAGGCTATGCCCGCTGCGCTGGCCCATTTTTCCAAGTGAACCTTGAATCAAACGAATGATGAATTTGATCTTGTGATTTAAAGAAATAAGACCTTTAACTGAATGTCCTTCCGCAGTGCGGAATCGATAGGAACGCCATTGTGCTATTATATTTTCTAATGTGCAGACAAAATTTCATCTGTTTACGGTCTAACTCAAGATTATCCCTCACAGTAGGATTTGGTAAAGAATGATAGCACAATATACGATATTTCATTTTGTATCAGAGCATTCTCGTTAGAAAGAGCCAATATTATGAGAGTTCCGATCACAGAATTTTCCTCATCTATATTTTTAAATTATTTAAAGAAAATGTATATTAAAGTCTCAGTTTAACCTGAAGCTATAAACCAGTTTTTTTTTATTGTGTATTATGTTATACATTATAGCCTCCATGCTGCAATGTGCAATCTAGATTTTTAGTACTTTTATGGTATTTCAACACCATTGACGCCAAGCGCAATTGTTGGCACGAAACGAAGCATTTAAAAAAAAAAAAAAAACATTGTTGGCGTGAAGGTTATCATTTAAAAAAAAAAAATCCCTGCTGGCCCGACCTACAGGCAGAGGTAGATTTCGAAGTTAAGTATACTAATTTCACCAACAAAAACTAAGTCATTATTAGATATAAATCCACTTTAACAGTTTTATCTGTCTGCTTTTGACGAGTTTTTATTTCCTTTTTATAAAATAGCTGGTTTTATCAGAATCATGTTAAGGCGATATTAAAAAAAAATATTTTTCCATATTCAACAACTCGAAATTTTCTGGCACATTTTCAGATTCATTTTTAATAAAAAAAAATATGAAACATGCTGACGTGATTTTTGAAAAGATATATAAGCGACCAGTGTTTTTATTTTTCTTTCAATTAATTAAAACTTGATTAATAAACAATTATTTTCTCAGTAGGGCAATATTTTTCGTTTCTAACACAATCGCTTCGGGAAATTCTGTTCAAAGGGCCCACTTTGACATCATTTTTTGAAATACATTCTACCCCTATCAAAAAATCGATCATTACTGTACATTATATAGTTTCTGAATAAGAGAATCTAGCAATTGGATGCGTTTGAGAGCAAAAATGAATTTAAAAATGACTAAGAAAGTTTGGATTTGAATGCACCCTTAATGAGATGAATTTTTTCTTCAACCGCTATGTATTTTTAATTTGTTTTTGCTGTAAGAGTTGGCCCTATCAAAAACTTGTCTATATAAATGTTGAAGACAATATTACGACGATATATGATAAATTCATGGAGATTTTATATCTTGTGAATTGACGGAGTTATGAAAATTTTTCTTCTTCAACCCCCCTTTTTAATTTTTTTTGCGGTACGAATTGGTCCTATCAAAAACTTGTGAATATAAAAGTTGTAGATAATATTAAGGAGATGTATAATAAAATTATTGGATTTGATATCTTGAGAATAGACGAAGTAAGGAATTTTTTTCTCCCAAAAACCCTATTTT
Source organism: Maratus speciosus (assembly GCA_963932465.1). NCBI lineage: Eukaryota > Metazoa > Arthropoda > Arachnida > Araneae > Salticidae > Maratus > Maratus speciosus. The sequence continues at coordinate 409,473,492 of OZ010799.1, forward strand.
TTGCGCCCCTTGAGCCTATTTTAAATTTTATCAAAAATCTGTGATGCATGAATTTTTGGCGGTATTTTTAGAAGTAATAAAAACTGTAAACTGATTTGATATGTACAAAAATTAAGAAGTTATGGGGTTTCTTCGGTTTTCACAAAACTCCTCCCTATATACCTCTCCTTTGTCCGCTTTTGCCCATTAACGTACCTGACCGAGATTTTATGTCCCTTGATTTTATGTATCAGTTTGAAAGAGATTTGTGCAGAATTGCAGAAGTTATCGTGTCCAGAAGAAAGTGATAACACAATTGCTTCGGGAAATTCCGTTCAAAATGCCCACTTTGACATCCTTTTTTGAAATATATTCTGCCTCTATCAAAAAATCGATCATTGCGGTACATTATATAGTTTCTGAATAAGCGAATCTACCAATTAAATGTGTTTGAGAGCAAAAATGAATTTAAAAATGAGTCAGAAAATGAGCAGTTTGGATTTGAGTGCATCCTTAACGCAATGATTTTTCCAACACAATCCGCTTCGGGAAATTCGGTTCAAAATGCCCACTTTAACAGCATTTTTAAAAATATATTCTGCCTCTATCGAAAAATCTACCATTACGGTACATTATATAGTTTCTGAGTAAGAAAACGTACCAATTGGAAGCCTTTGAGAGCAAAAATAAATTGTAAAATGAGTCAGAAAATACGCAGTTTGGATTTGAATACACCCTTACTAAGATGATTTTTTTCTTCAACCGCTATGTATTTTTAATTTGTTTTTGCTGTAAGAATTGGTCCTATCCAAAACTTGTCTATATAGATGTTGTAGACAATATTAAGAAGATATATGATAAATTCATGGGGATTTTATATCTTTTGAATTGACGGAGTTATAGATTTTTTACTTCTTCAAACCCCCTTTTTGTTTTCGTTTTTAATTTTTTTTTGCGTTACGAATTGGTCCTATCAAAAACTTGTGAATATAAAAGTTGTAGATAATATTAAGGAGATTTATAATAACATTAATTGGAATTGATATCTTGAGGATTGACGAAGTTATGAATTTTCTTCTCCCCAAAACCCTATTTTTTGCGCCCCTTGAGCCCATTTTTAACTTTATCAAAAATCTGTGATACATTAAATTTTGGCCCTATTTTTAGAAGTAATAAAAACTTTAAACTGATTTGATATGTACAAAAATTAAGAAGTTATGGGGGGATTTTCGGTTTTCACAAAACCCCTCCCTATTTCCATCCCCTTGGTCCGATTTTGCCCATTAACGAACTTGACCGAGATTTTATACCCTTTGATTTTATGTATCGGTTTGGAAGAGATTGGTGCAGAATTACGAAAGTTATCATGTCCAGAAGAAAGTGATATATATATATAGAGAGAGAGATAGATAGATAGATATAAAGTTTTTTACTGAGGGTGGTTTTGGGTTCTAGGGGTCATGATCGGTGTTGATCTGCAAAAATTTTTCAGAAATTCCAACATAGGAACGATCCCAATAGGTAGTATTTCATACGAAATCTACCTAATATATTATTTCAAAATTACAGAGTTTCGGGAATTATTTTATTAAATGAATACAAATATATACTGAAAATAAAAAAACAAATAAATATTATACAATAAAATATTTTATTTTAAATAGCAATTTAAACTACACAATGAAATTATGTCTCTTAGCAATGCTGTAAACATTTCCATTTTTGAATCAGCGAAAAATGAAATTATAACTTAATTTTACTTAATAATAAAAAATATTTTCGATTGAAAAATAGTAAATGAAAAAAATCCATGGTTACGACTAAATAATAATTGAAGCCAAAAGTGATCCACGTTCAAAAAATAGCAAGTTACAGTGTTTGACGCAATTCAGGCATCCGGAAGTGAGATTTGTTGCCAAATGGTATAAACAGTTATGATAAAAAACTTGATGGGCTATTTCGCTTTAATATATTTATTTTAAATGTATGTATATTATTAATGTTTTTTCATGCATATTAAATGGGTTTCGATATAAAATTAGATAATTGGCGTTATTACGTTAAATAAATTGTAAAAAAATTGAAAAAAATGTATGTGAGTATGAAATGAAACAGTGAATAGGTGGTCAGAAAATATATTGCCAAATTTATTTTTCCGCCAAGGCTGTTTTTCCTATTTCGCCAAGTTACCAATATTGAAAAAGTACCAAAAAATCTTTGCATGTTCAGGTTTGAAATAAATGACACAATAGCAAACATTTTGGTAGTTGGTTTAGTGTTGGTGTAATGTAAATGTTGAAAAATGTCTCCAAAAAATGTGTCCCAAATTCCTCCAATTCTCTTTAAAACTCGATTATGGAATAGGTTCGCTTTAAAAACAAAGTATCAACTTAACTTCTTTTATTAAGTTAATTACCCATCAAACCACGACCGGAAACATATGCCATTTGTTTGTAGACTGGATTATGTAATTTATTGGTACCAAATTTTTCAATTGTCTGTAGACTCGATTACGTAATTTATTTCCCAATTAATGCCTACTTTACAAACTAAACCTACTTTCCAATTTTCCTGATTTTTTTTATCCATAGTTGCAGTTAGATGTATATATGTTTGTCACTGTCGCGGTATTTTAGTTTGATCTGCGAAATATTATTATAATATTCAATATTAACACTATTTCTGATATTATTAACAGTCATAGAAGTGGTCCTTTTTGGGTCCCCAATAATTTTTTAAAATTATTTCTGTAATAGGTTGCCTGAAAAATCTCAAGGAAAAACGATACTTTTATGTTAGCCGGCCACATCTGATAAACAAGAAAGTATTGTTCCCATTGCCATTCATTTAAAATATAAAGCTTCCACTCTTTTAATTTAAAATACACATATGTTAAATATACATATTACATACCTTTAAAATAGTTGCTTTTCACCCATTTCATAAAAAAATTCAAAAGGATAAAAATAACAAATAATGCTATAAACAAAAATATTCTACTTCATCATCAATGTATTGTTTCTAATTTACACATGTGAAAAATAAAATATGCTACTGCCCTGAAAAAAAAATGCTATTGGCGAGATTTGTGCCTGGCTAACTTAAAAGACCGAGAAAAAACTTCATCGCGGCATAGCTGGTTTCTACGAAATTTTGTAAGGAAATTGTGTCAGTCAAAATAGAGACCACTCCGACGCCTACATTAGTGAACAATCAAGTTTAATGTCAAATATCAGTCAGGAATTGTTTGATTAAACCCATTTAACGAATATTTCTCCCCAAATCGACGATGGTTAGTCAAATAGCAATGCTGTCATTTGAGATCTGTCACAAACGGGCTCACCTGATTACATAATTTTTTATACTTTTCCAGTATAGGGATCATTGTCGTTTTTTATTTTATTTTTTATTTTTTTATTTTTATTTTTTTTTTTTTTAAGCATGGCCCAATTCGGACTTCAAAAAGTGAGATTTGTGGACAAATGACATGAACAGCTATGAAAATAAATATGATGAACTTTTATGCTTTTTTGCCTATGTATTCATATAATAAACTTTTTAATGAAATATATTATTACTATTGTTATTTATATTCAATTTAATTCTGTTTTTATATAAAAAGAGATAAATGGCTTCTTTATAGTAAATAAATTCTATAATTATTGAACAAAAAACACTCATTGAAACTCTACTTCTCCCGTTAAGCCCATTTTCTGCATCTCGTCAAGGGATTGCCAAGGATCGCCAAGGATATTGGAAAATTACCAAAATTTCCCCCATTGATATATAACTAAGCAATGTAGAACAACATATTATATGCTAAAGCTGTCTTTGAAAAATTATCAAACTAACAATGCAAACCCAGAAAAAACAGTATATTAGAACTTTTTAAAAAGGTAAATTTTTGATAATTGGGGTCACCAGATTCCACAATTCTCCCCATAGCTGAATAGCTGAGTAAGGTAGATGGATATGTTAGATACTTAAACCCTCTTTGTAAAATTATCTGATTAAAAGTGCAAGCTCTATCGAAAAACATTCGGCAGAATCTTTTCAAAAGATTATTTTTTCATAATCTGGTTCATCTCATTAAAGAACTTTAAACCAGAATTCGATACCTAAGCAACGTAGACCACGTAGAATGATATGTTATATACTAAAACCTTCCAAAAAAATTACATATCTAACAGTGCAAGTTCAGCAGAACTCGAGTTATAAGCAACCAGAACGAAATTTCCATTTGTATTATATGTATATATCATGGCGTGGCGCGAAAATTTTCGATGGTCATCGCAATTATTTAAGTTTGTGGTGAAAAATTCTTAACTCTAAAATTCAACGGTTGAATGTTCAAAAAAGAAACTTTAAATCATAAATTCACTTATACATGAACTCCAAATGTTCTGCTAAAACTGGATCGTAGAGTTTTAAAAGCTTATTAAGAGTTTTAAAATATTGCTTGGTCATGACCGCATCCAGCGATGACCGGACGCCACGCCACTGGTATATATATATATATATATATACACACACACACATATATATGTGTGTGTATGTGTGTGCAGTAGAATTAGATTACTCCAAAAAGGCTGCCATCCGCTTGAAAAATCACCAATATTGTAAACGTCGCTCAAACCAATGGTATGCTTATGCATTTTTGGCTTAAAATCATATTATTTGGCGATAACATCAATATCGTAAATAAACATACAACATGTAACACACTAGTACCATTATTTTAAGCCTAATGATGGATGCGTTTGATGAAAAAAAAAGTAAAAAAAAAAAAAAGTCAGTCTAATATTGTCTTATCAAATTTTCTGGCGCATTTTTCTTAACCTGGCGCAATAGATAGATCGCCAAATGTTGTTTAAAACTGCAATCTTTTTTACTGAATAAATTTGTACGCATTAAGAATGTTCTCTTTCTTGTTTAAATGAAATATTTTTGTTTTATAATATTACCACTCGTCAAAACTGTTTTTCATTTTCTCTTTTTCATCTTTTTTTTCCTTTTAATTAAAATTAGTAACAGTTTTTTCTTTTATTTTTCAAAATGTAATAGCTTTTTCAATTTTTTTATCAACGATAAATTTCGCCAAGAGATAAAATGGTAAACCTTATCGTCCAAAATAACAAAACTTACTCCGTCATAATTCTATAACTAATCTAGGTAGAATGATGTGTTATAGCTTAAAACCTTCCCTGAAACGATACCTATCTAACGGTATAAGTTTCGTAAAAATCCATGCAGTAGAACTCGAAATCTAGGCGTTCGGAACGAAATTTCCATTTGGATTTTATATATATAATAGATAACAGTAAATGTATACAGTGCCATACAAAGAACTGGATGCATGATCTGCTAAGGATTATGTTTGGAAGTGTGATTTTAGTAGTTTTAATTGTGTTTTACCCCGAATAAATTTTTAGCTTAATATGTAGCACCTATAAAAATCAGTTGGTAATATACAGGGCTATGCAAAAGAATTCAAGTGTGTTTCTGTATATTGATAGAAATTGCTTAATGTGAATTTTCAACATATTATGTATTTTTGTAACAAACTAAGTTTTTAGCATATTATGTAGAGCATGTACAAATTGTAGATTAAATACAGGGCTGTACAAAATAATTGGACTGCTTATTCTGCTATGCACAGTAATTGCTGAAATCAGGTTTTCAAATGTGTGATGAGTTTTCTAAAATGTTTACTTACATTTTTAGATAAATTAACATTTTTACTTACATCAATGAATAAATGTGGATATATATATACACTATATTGCCATTAATGACCCACAACTTTCAATTTTAGACATTTTGTCGAATATTTAGAAATATACTTGACAGATTCTTCTGGAATTTCAGGATTGAAAAGAACAGGCATGACCCCATATTTAGCAATGTTGATTTGATAAGGGGAACAATTAGGGGGCCAACAAAAAATCAAAGAAAAAAAACAATACTTGGGCTCACCCTGTAAAATAAAATGCACGGAATCATCTATCGCTACCGAATATAAATAAACGGACATTGTGCAATATGTGTATTCTTTTGTGTAAGAATAGCATGTATATTAATAGAGATATAGCGATTTATTTAAAAAAGTGAAAAAATTCTTGCATGTTTTTTGCTTATAACATGCAGGGTTTTCAACCAAATTTAACGCTGGTTTCAGAAAAATTGACAAAATATAGTAGAAACAATATAGTGCAATTGGAATATAAATATATTAAATATTTTAGGAAATATGAGCAGTTGTATGAAATAATTTTTATCTGCGCATGCGCGAACTATAACAAGGATCATTTTACATAATTTAACAGGCAACTCTATGGAGCAACTTATTAAAACAAATCTAGTCAAATATCGTAAAAATTCAGAAAGATATCGGCGTTAGAGTGAGCAAGTTTTTAGTTGTTCTCTAAAAGCAACTGAATGACAAGGGATTTTCCACAAATTATCATTTTTAATTTTTTTAATTTTCATAGTATCAAAATCTAAGTATTTTTTCCAAATCTACTCTTTGATACTCACTAAATACTAACTTTTTCTGAAAGTCAGTTAATAAAAAATCCGCACACTCTAACAGAGTGTGCGGTGTCTGAACGGGGGTTGACGAGCGTAGCTCGTAGGAGGCAGAGCCCCCTAGTGGTAAAAATATTTAAAAAATTGGATGCTAGACAGCCAGTAAATTTTCTTGTGAAATAATTTGACCTAAATCTGAGCAGTGTGTTTATGACATGAAAATAAAATAACACAATATCATGCTGAAAGTGATTCAAATGCAGAAATAAACATAAATGGGATATAAATGTTTAAATTTTCTTGAGCAACAATGTAATAATGGACTAGAAATCATAAAGAATACTTATAATAAAGTGAAATACAGTAAACTCTGTGAAATCCGCAAAATGCATATTCTGCAAACATCTATTATCTTCACTACATGAATGTAAGTAATGAAACTCATTTTAACATTTAAGTTCATAGATGAATTTAAATGATGTGTTAATTTTAATTAAATAACAATTTTTCCTTGAAATAAACTGTGATTTAAGAAAATTCATATATTTTGTACCCAGCATTCGAAAATAACAATTTGAGCTAGACATTGACCTCTATGGAACTTTAACAATAACTGATTATATCTCAACAAAGTTCTAGTTTCTTTTAAAATACACATGAATATTTCCTTTAGTAAAATTTCTGCTAATGTACCTATACCTACTTTTGAATGCCATATATGTGATTATTCTAAGGCATTATGTCTGGAATAACAAGAATCACGATTCATGTAGTGTTTTACATTGTTCAAAAGGTACAAATGATCAAACAATTGGTTGCTAGATCATCAGTGAATTATCTTGTGAAATAATTTGCCATAAGTCACTATATGTGACTCCATTGAGACGTCACTGTGACTGCTGCTTTCTGACGAGTCACCATGTGACTTTACAATGTAGTTACATTGTGACTCTCATGTGACTTAAAAATTAGCATTTTGTAACTGGTCCTTAATTTTGGACACCAGTGTACTTAACATGAATAACTTCTCCTCTATGATTCTGTAAATGACAATAAATTGTAGATACTGCTTGAAGAATTTTATGCAGACATAATTGTAATAAACTATCAAAACTTTTATGACAAATTTCTACCAGGTGGTTTATTGAGGTTATAGGCGACGATCCAGGCAGATTTTACTCTGTTTGCGAAACAAATCAGAAGCATGCATTTTTGCAATCTTTTTGCTGTTTGAAAATATGCACGGTTCTGATTGATCAATCTCGTTTCCCTAAGAGTGAAAAATTTGTCTCGGCCATGGTGATTATATCTCTTATACCACTGATTATATAGGATCATATTCATACCTCAATTACAAAAAGTATACAAATCAAATGTAGCATTTATTTTACAAGGTGGTGCATGAACATCAAAATGTAAAATTTACCTTCGTCCTATAATGTAGTACATTTAGAAAGATGTTGTCCAGCATCGGACAAATATAAATCTCGTTTTCTTCTAACCAAAATTTGCCATGTTGTGATACTTTAAATTTTATGAACTTTTTGCGCTTACAGCACTAAAAGAATATGTTTCTATTTTTAAATCCAGAAAACATGAAAATTCATCAAATTTTTAATATCATAACTTAGTAAAATTGATCACAAAAGAATTGATTTAATGTCCTTTTTAGACACAAGGCACTCTTTCTAAATATATGTTATAGAAAAATGGGGACTACAGAAAATGTTTAATTTTGTGTTTTTTTATACGAACAGCCCAGTGCAAAACAAATTCCCTGTCTTTAAGCTGTATTTGATTTAGATAGTGTTTGTAATTGAAAAATATTTTTTTCATCTGTAGTTTAAGTGATAATCAACATTACCTTCTATTTTGAATCACCCAAGAATTTTAACATCACAAAATAGAACATTAACAGTTTTGGCCATATGTTTAAAATCAGCAATTTAAATTACTGTTTTAATCAGATGATTTTTCTTTTTACATCACTTAATGAAATGAGAAATTTTCTACATATTAAAATTTTCGAATAAATATTAATGTTTATGATAAAAATAATTTACAATCTTTCTTAATCTACTTTGTATAATGAATAAATAAAAGGAACATGAAATAATAGTTCACAAGATTTGAGCTTGGAAACAATAAAGTAGAATAAGTTTTCAAAGAGGAAGTTTTTAATCAAGCATAAAATGCATTTCATTTAAAAGTGGTATGATTAAATCTGTTATAAATTTCAATCTCATAATAAGTTCCATTGAGCAATCAAATTAATTACTCTTCCCTATAAAACAAGCTTGACAAATGTAATAAGTTTCTGCAGTTAAAACAATATATAAGTATCCATTTTCTTATTTTCTCATTGTACCTCTATAAATTAATATATAGCAATGAATTAGAACTTGAAGCGAATTAAAAAACTATCTGATTAACAGCAATTGCTAAAGAATAGTTTTTTTTTAATTCAAAGAATTGTATGGTAATAATATCCAGCCCACTGAGTAGTAATAATACTGACATTTTTTATATTCGATAGTTAAAGATATAGCTGGTTTTCGTTATTATTATATTTATTCTGTGCATGTATAATTTAATAGATGTAACTAATTTTCTCTTCCTCGTCCTTGTCAGCATGTACATACATCTACCCTATATATATAAAATCCTAATGAAACAAATTTATGAAACGGAAGTATGAATTGACTGATTAAACAACTGATTATGTTTCACGGCGATTTCTCCTGAAATGTGGAATACTTTGCGGTGAAATTAACACCAAAAATCCGTATTGATCTGCAAATCTCAAAACTGGTATTAGAATTTTTAAATTCGAATTAGTTTTCGAAATATTAATTTTTTTCTAATTTTATATACTTTTCTCTAATGATGACAACTCAAATTTTAATCATAACCGATATTTTTTTTTCTTCAGATTTTAGAAAAGGTTACTATTTTAAAGTAATTTGGCGAGAAGTTTGGTCTCCCTTAAATGTATGCTAAGAAATGTATCATGTTACTTTTATTCATAATTCAATTTGTATTTCATTATCATTTTATTTAATACAAACTGAAACATTTAAAATAAATGGCTTTCACTTCTTTATTTTTTTTAAAGAAAATGAAAAGAAAGATATTAAGCACAGATGTCATATACGCACCGGGGTACCTAATTGGCGCCAAAATGGCATTATTTTGGTTGACATGGTAACTCGGCTATTGTTGTTTATTTAATAATAAATGTTTATTTACTTTATTTTCTTTTTTTAAATTACATAAATTGTTTTGTTCTATAGTTAATTATTTTTTTGGTTATTTTCCTTTAAAAATAAAATGTAATAGAAAATAATTAAAAAATACGGTATACTTAGTTATTCCATCGACCCATTTCGCCAAATTATATAAATCGCCAAACCACTCGCCAAATTATACAAATTGACATTATTTTTATTTTAAATAACGAAAGAACAAATAAATTAGTATAACATTAATAAATATACAAATAAAACGTCGAAATAAAAATCACTTGATGACGTAAAGCCGTGTAACTTGCTTAAAGTCAAGTGAATGTGACATTTACGATCAACCATTATTGTCATTTAATCTTATAGTTTGGTGATAGATTTTTGGTCGACGGGATAACTAAGTAGTACCAAAAATACATATGTAACTGGTATTTGAAAACGAGGTTTTCGCCAAATTTTCGTTAAAAAAATCACGCCAAACCTGCTGCGTATATGGCATCTGGCCAAATATTAAATGATTTAACAAACGATGACATTTAATTTCAACTTCAAAGCAATGTTTTAATTTACCACTCGAAAAAAAAAACGCTAACTGGCGAGTTGAAAAATAGCTATTGGCGAGATTTGCACCCGGCTTGTATCCCAAATAGTGTTGAATTCAGACCTTTTTTCCGGGCAGGATTTCTGAATCTCTAGGTGGCATATTGATTTTGCAGATGGGAAAATTTGTACTTCTAGACTCTAATATATGGAAAATCAAAAATATTCTATGGAGGGACACATTATTTTACCGATGGTGGGAGGAGGGAGAGGGCTTGACGCCTCTACTAAATTTGTGCCCGTAAACTTATCTCTGATAAAAAATGCATGTATAAATAAATTTAAGGCACATTGCCCTTATACATTTAAACCTTTTTTTTTTCATTTTGTATCTCATTAAAATATCATAGTTTGCTATTTATCATAAAAAATTCATTTTGCTATTGAGATGTAAAACATACAGATATTTAGGTTTTGGAAATCTCTTTTAAAGCAAAGTTTCGGGATCATAATGTATTAGAATTGTTAGAAAAAATAACATGAGAATGGGTATGACAGAAAAAGTTAAAATTGTCTATTAATTTTAATTTCACGTAAACTGAATGAAATATCAATATGATCAATTCGAAATTGAAGGTTTGTACGCCCTTTTGAGGGTAACTTTTTTCTGCTGAATTGTATTGCAGTATCCTTTATTTTTAGTTTTTACCAAATATTGCATCCCGAGCTAACCATGGTCTTGAAAACAGCATTCTGGAGACACATAAGATAAGCTTCAAAAGAGTAATACTTTGCTTTGTCTAAAAAGCTATAAAATTGTTAATACCTTTTGTCACATTTTAAAAGTGTAAAACAGTCTTTTTTTACACTGTTAAAAATATATAAATGTAGAAATTAACTTGAAGTCGAGCCTGGCTCCATTAGTTAGAGCAGAGTCAATTGCACTACAATCTTTGAGATACACACATTTTTCATTAATATTTAATAAACTGCAGTTTTTAATCAAACAACATGTTTTTGCAAAGTCCGAATGTATTATGCCGAGAGCCTGCTCAAAAACTTTTTCTATGAAATCTCATTCATAGTTTAGAGTTTTTTATGGGCTAAGAAAAAGGGATGTTGACATCAGAAATAATTAAGTTAAATAATGCTATAAAAAGTGATAGACTATCTTTATTAAGATTGACGATCGTTTCGTCGGACAAACGGCGACATTTTCAAAATCATTCACGACAGAAAATATTTTCACATAATTTAAAAACAATAAACATAGTAAACAATGTCACGAGACATGATGCATAATGAAAAACATTGCAAACATAAAATTAAATTAAAATTAAATTAGCTATTTACGAGCGTGGATTAATTTTCAAAACAATAATATGGTAAACAATGTCACGAGACAACATGCATAATGATAAGGATTGCCAAATATAAAATAAAAATAAAATTATCTTGGCTATTTGTGAGCGTGGATTAATTTTTACTATTGTTACTAAAATTACATAGCATCTCTTTCCAAATTTTAGGTAATTCAAGGGATACTGAATCATTGCAGATATTCTTGTTGCGTAAAAATATTTCTATTTAATTTTATGTTTGCAATGTTTTTCATTATGCATCATGTCTCTTGACATTGTTTACTATGTTTATTGTTTTTAAATTATGTGAAAATACTTTCTATCGTGAATGATTTTGAAAATGTCGCCGTTTGTGCGACGAAACGATCGTCAATCTTAATAAAGATATTCTATCACTTTTTATAGCATTATTTAATTTCATCTGTTTATAAGTGATTATTATACATGTTTTTATCAGAAATAATATTTCAGGTTTTCCTCCAAACCATATGAAGCTATATTTCAAAATAAAAGCATGCTTGCTTGTGAGTAATGGTGATATCCCATCGATAGTTGCATCAATTTAAGCAATCTAATTTCGTTGCTTCTCAAATGTAATTACTTCTAAACTTCACATAAATTTAATATATTCACCGTCAAATTAAAAAAAAATCAAATGCGAATTGCTGGAAAACTATCTCAATTTACTTATTGTCTATGGTTTTTAAAATAAATTTAAAGCATGAAGTGTTTAAAAATCTTTCTATATTGTGTGTAGCTCGATTATAAAAGGTCGATCCCTTTCTACTTATGACAAATTTTATGTTACTTAATTTAAAGTTTCAGCATTTCTTTCTAATATCCCATAATAAAATTATCTCTTCATCGAGGAATAAACAAATAAAATGATAAAAATAACCAACAGATTTAAGAGATATTAATCAAATCAGATGCAGGCTAAAACACTAAAATAATCAGGATTAAAGAGGCTGGTGTCAACAGCGAAAACTTGGTGCTTTCTTTAGCTGTTAACCCCTCACACATGCAGCTATTATGAAATTATTGCTTTTAATATTGTTTTTATTTGAATACATAACTGATATTTTAATAAGTAATAAAAATATTGCTTAAAAACTTTTCTAATGATACCTTGTTAATCGTTGGGTGTTTTATATGCACATAGAAAAAGGGATGCTGATATCAGAAATAGTATATCATCTACGATTTGAATTTCAGGAGGGCTTACCCTCCGTTAGTCCTGATTTTTTGGCAAATTTTTGCTAGTATTTATGATTGAGTTATTTCACAACCTGTTAACAAATTAATTTTGCAGAACTCCACAAAAAATAATTAATTCTTGAAATAATCACATACCTTGCAAAAAATTTAAAGGGGAAAAGTCCATGCTATTTGAAACTCTTTGAGTCGTCTCACAGACTATTGCCTTAGTAATAACGATTGGTGAAAATAGCCTTTGTAATCTAGGGTTAAAGAAAGGAATAACATTCACCAAACGTATGACCTTTTAACACTGTTATATACACTTGTTTCCAAAAATTAAGGAAAAATCTTAAAAAGAGCTATAACTCGTTCAAAAAGAAACCTATCCGTGAGAAATTTGCATATGTTGTTAAGTAAAAGATGCTGAATAAAATTAGAAAATGCAATTTAGTGGCGCTGTAATCGGATCGCATCATCTGTAAGGAGCATAAAAATGCATGCTAGAGAGTACGGCTCCGGGTGTCGCTGTGATGATGAAACAAGAAAACTGAGATAGCCAATTCATTAGTATGACCTCGGGGTATCATTTGTCTGCAGAACTGCGATGCAGAGCTATTGGAAGATTGGAGGCAGGTCAAAGTCAGACAGAGGTGGCCAGATGGCTAAATGTGAGACCTTCTAATGTTCATAGGCTTTGGTAACAATTTCAAAACCACTGGTTCGGCTTCCAGAAGGTTCAAGCAAGGACAGGTAAGAGCTCTTATAAGCACCGATGACCCATATTTGCGGTTATGTGTACGAAGGAATAGAACAGAAACCCCCTCTCATCTTAGGGCCTCCCTTGCTGCAGCCACTGCAAGGTTGGTATAGACGTCTACTGTGCGTAAAAGGCTTCATTAAGATGGTCTTTACGCTAAGCAATCAACTATGTGTGTGCCGTTCACCTCACGTCACAGAAGGGAACATTTAAGGTGGGCAACCCATCCGGCGAGCGGCCCATCTTCGTCCGCAGCCCCTTATTCTTCTACTCTAGTCCTACTCTTTTGCGGAAGCAAGATTCTTAGGTCCCCAGCCACGTTTCAAATGAAAAACTCTCTAGCAAAAGCAAGATTGAAAAAAAAATCAAAAATTGAAACCGGACAAATTTAAAAGGGAAATTACACAAATTAAAGACACTGAAAAGCGGGAAGGGTTGGGCTCGGGGCGATGAAGCTACCTGACGACTCCTACCTGCTTCTAGCTCATTATTAGTCTCGGCGGTGGTTGTGGGTGGGCGGGTGGGTCAACCGCCGTGGCGAGCGGCCCATCTTCGTCCGCAGCCCCTTACTCTTCTACTCTAGTCCTACTCTTTTGCGGAAGCAAGATTCTTAGGTCCCCAGCCACGTTTCAAATGAAAAACTCTCTAGCGAAAGCCAGATTGAAAAAAAAATCAAAAATTGAAACCGGACAAATTTAAAAGGGAAATTAGACAAATTAAAGACACCGAAAAGCGGGAAGGGTTGGACTCGGGGCGATGAAGCTACCTGACGACTCCTACCTGCTTCTAGCTCATTATTAGTCTCGGCGGTGGTTGTGGGTGGGCGGGTGGGTCAACCGCCGTGGCGAGCGGCCCATCTTCGTCCGCAGCCCCTTATTCTTCTACTCTAGTCCTACTCTTTTGCGGAAGCAAGATTCTTAGGTCCCCAGCCACGTTTCAAATGAAAAACTCTAGCGAAAGCCAGATTGAAAAAAAAAATCAAAAATTGAAACCGGACAAATTTAAAAGGGAAATTAGACAAATTAAAGACACCGAAAAGCGGGAAGGGTTGGACTCGGGGCGATGAAGCTACCTGACGACTCCTACCTGCTTCTAGCTCATTATTAGTCTCGGCGGTGGTTGTGGGTGGGCGGGTGGGTCAACCGCCGTGGCGAGCGGCCCATCTTCGTCCGCAGCCCCTTATTCTTCTACTCTAGTCCTACTCTTTTGCGGAAGCAAGATTCTTAGGTCCCCAGCCACGTTTCAAATGAAAAACTCTCTAGCGAAAGCCAGATTGAAAAAAAAAATCAAAAATTGAAACCGGACAAATTTAAAAGGGAAATTACACAAATTAAAGACACTGAAAAGCGGAAGGGTTGGGCTCGGGGCGATGAAGCTACCTGACGACTCCTACCTGCTTCTACCTTCGTCCGCAACTCTTTATTCTTCTACTCTACCCCGACTCTTTTGCGGAAGCAAGATTCCCAGGTCCCCAGCCACGTCCCAAATGAAAGACTCTCTAGCGAAAGCCAGATTGGAAAAAAAAAAAATCAAAAATTGAAACCGGACAAATTTAAAAGGGAAATTAGACAAATTAAAGACACCGAAAAGCGGGAAGGGTTGGACTCAGGGCGATGAAGCTACCTGACGACTCCTACCTGCTTCTAGCTCATTATTAGTCTCGGCGGTGGTTGTGGGTGGGCGGGTGGGTCAACCGCCGTGGCGAGCGGCCCATCTTCGTCCGCAGCCCCTTATTCTTCTACTCTAGTCCTACTCTTTTGCGGAAGCAAGATTCTTAGGTCCCCAGCCACGTTTCAAATGAAAAACTCTCTAGCGAAAGCCAGATTGAAAAAAAAAATCAAAAATTGAAACCGGACAAATTTAAAAGGGAAATTAGACAAATTAAAGACACCGAAAAGCGGGAAGGGTTGGACTCGGGGCGATGAAGCTACCTGACGACTCCTACCTGCTTCTAGCTCATTATTAGTCTCGGCGGTGGTTGTGGGTGGGCGGGTGGGTCAACCGCCGTGGCGAGCGGCCCATCTTCGTCCGCAGCCCCTTATTCTTCTACTCTAGTCCTACTCTTTTGCGGAAGCAAGATTCTTAGGTCCCCAGCCACGTTTCAAATGAAAAACTCTCTAGCGAAAGCCAGATTGAAAAAAAAAATCAAAAATTGAAACCGGACAAATTTAAAAGGGAAATTAGACAAATTAAAGACACCGAAAAGCGGGAAGGGTTGGACTCGGGGCGATGAAGCTACCTGACGACTCCTACCTGCTTCTAGCTCATTATTAGTCTCGGCGGTGGTTGTGGGTGGGCGGGTGGGTCAACCGCCGTGGCGAGCGGCCCATCTTCGTCCGCAGCCCCTTATTCTTCTACTCTAGTCCTACTCTTTTGCGGAAGCAAGATTCTTAGGTCCCCAGCCACGTTTCAAATGAAAAACTCTCTAGCGAAAGCCAGATTGAAAAAAAAAATCAAAAATTGAAACCGGACAAATTTAAAAGGGAAATTAGACAAATTAAAGACACCGAAAAGCGGGAAGGGTTGGACTCGGGGCGATGAAGCTACCTGACGACTCCTACCTGCTTCTACCTTCGTCCGCAACCCTTTATTCTTCTACTCTACCCCGACTCTTTTGCGGAAGCAAGATTCCCAGGTCCCCAGCCACGTCCCAAATGAAAGACTCTCTAGCGAAAGCCAGATTGGAAAAAAAAAAAAATCAAAAATTGAAACCGGACAAATTTAAAAGGGAAATTAGACAAATTAAAGACACCGAAAAGCGGGAAGGGTTGGACTCGGGGCGATGAAGCTACCTGACGACTCCTACCTGCTTCTAGCTCATTATTAGTCTCGGCGGTGGTTGTGGGTGGGCGGGTGGGTCAACCGCCGTGGCGAGCGGCCCATCTTCGTCCGCAGCCCCTTATTCTTCTACTCTAGTCCTACTCTTTTGCGGAAGCAAGATTCTTAGGTCCCCAGCCACGTTTCAAATGAAAAACTCTCTAGCGAAAGCCAGATTGAAAAAAAAAATCAAAAATTGAAACCGGACAAATTTAAAAGGGAAATTACACAAATTAAAGACACTGAAAAGCGGAAGGGTTGGGCTCGGGGCGATGAAGCTACCTGACGACTCCTACCTGCTTCTACCTTCGTCCGCAACCCTTTATTCTTCTACTCTACCCCGACTCTTTTGCGGAAGCAAGATTCCCAGGTCCCCAGCCACGTCCCAAATGAAAGACTCTCTAGCGAAAGCCAGATTGGAAAAAAAAAAAAAAATCAAAAATTGAAACCGGACAAATTTAAAAGGGAAATTAGACAAATTAAAGACACCGAAAAGCGGGAAGGGTTGGACTCGGGGCGATGAAGCTACCTGACGACTCCTACCTGCTTCTAGCTCATTATTAGTCTCGGCGGTGGTTGTGGGTGGGCGGGTGGGTCAACCGCCGTGGCGAGCGGCCCATCTTCGTCCGCAGCCCCTTATTCTTCTACTCTAGTCCTACTCTTTTGCGGAAGCAAGATTCTTAGGTCCCCAGCCACGTTTCAAATGAAAAACTCTCTAGCGAAAGCCAGATTGAAAAAAAAAATCAAAAATTGAAACCGGACAAATTTAAAAGGGAAATTAGACAAATTAAAGACACCGAAAAGCGGGAAGGGTTGGACTCGGGGCGATGAAGCTACCTGACGACTCCTACCTGCTTCTAGCTCATTATTAGTCTCGGCGGTGGTTGTGGGTGGGCGGGTGGGTCAACCGCCGTGGCGAGCGGCCCATCTTCGTCCGCAGCCCCTTATTCTTCTACTCTAGTCCTACTCTTTTGCGGAAGCAAGATTCTTAGGTCCCCAGCCACGTTTCAAATGAAAAACTCTCTAGCGAAAGCCAGATTGAAAAAAAAAAATCAAAAATTGAAACCGGACAAATTTAAAAGGGAAATTAGACAAATTAAAGACACCGAAAAGCGGGAAGGGTTGGACTCGGGGCGATGAAGCTACCTGACGACTCCTACCTGCTTCTAGCTCATTATTAGTCTCGGCGGTGGTTGTGGGTGGGCGGGTGGGTCAACCGCCGTGGCGAGCGGCCCATCTTCGTCCGCAGCCCCTTATTCTTCTACTCTAGTCCTACTCTTTTGCGGAAGCAAGATTCTTAGGTCCCCAGCCACGTTTCAAATGAAAAACTCTCTAGCGAAAGCCAGATTGAAAAAAAAAAATCAAAAATTGAAACCGGACAAATTTAAAAGGGAAATTACACAAATTAAAGACACTGAAAAGCGGAAGGGTTGGGCTCGGGGCGATGAAGCTACCTGACGACTCCTACCTGCTTCTACCTTCGTCCGCAACCCTTTATTCTTCTACTCTACCCCGACTCTTTTGCGGAAGCAAGATTCCCAGGTCCCCAGCCACGTCCCAAATGAAAGACTCTCTAGCGAAAGCCAGATTGGAAAAAAAAAAAAAATCAAAAATTGAAACCGGACAAATTTAAAAGGGAAATTACACAAATTAAAGACACCGAAAAGCGGGAAGGGAGGGCTCGAAGGGAGGGAAAAAAAAAAAAAAAAACCACACATTATACACAATTGAAAATATTTTGTTTCTAGGTTTCAACGTTACACATTAAGATATTTCTTTTTGTTTTCATTATACCAGGAACTACTTTTGACCTCACATGATATGCACAAATTAAACATTTATTAAATGGTTAAGTTTTAACACATTCTTAATTTTTTCCATTATTATTATATTTCTTTTATGCCATGACATTTCATGTCACCATCACTTTGTGTCACAACAAAGAATGCCCAGTTTACAGGATGCTACCCCTTCACATGCATTTTCTTTAAATTTCAACCTTATGATGTTTTTATTGTTTTCATCACACTTGTTTTGGTTTTCTACATGTACATAATTACACGTTTTCTTTTAAATTTGGAGATTAAATAAAATCTCTGGATAAGCTTCACTTAGACAATACACACGTCTAAGATAGTATGTCGTTCTTGTAATAACATAACTTCACAATAACAAAAAAAACAGTTTTTTTTTTCGTTTGTAGCATTAGTAACCTAGTGAAGTTACACTAAATGTTTAAGGTCATACAATACACATACAGTTCATATCCTGCTCGATACATTGTAAGGAATACAAAGGTAGAATTTACTTTAAAAAAATGTGGTTGTTATACTTACCCGATCATGTCACCAGTCTCTCCACACACTCGGATTGTCCTTTTACCGTTGATATGTGAGATATTTATCTCAGTTTTTTTTGTTTATTATTTTTAATTTATCCCCTCTGAAGTTTTGTTCCCGTTCAAAATTTTTGCCCTAAGGGTCCAAACTTCATTGTGTAGAGAGACAAAAACTCTTGAATTGTTGTTCCAATTCAATAAACAAAACTTTTATATGATACATTGACGCATGCTCCTTTGAAGATCAATGTGATCTTTGGGGAGCAGGGACCTAGGTATCACTTGGTGTCTGGGTCTCATAACTCCCTCTCCCCCTAGGGCTGATGTTCTAAATTGACGCCATCACACTTGTTTATTAACAAGATTAAGGGCTACACCCATTCATAGGCATGCTATATGCATCCCGTTATTTTGTAGTCCTGTGCGGTCTGCACGAAAACCAATTTTCTACTTTTTATTTTTTATATTTTTTCTTCATTTAGCTTTTATTCACAGACATGCATATGTCATTTATTTTCTATTTCATTTTAAAGTAGTATCTGTGTATTTTGTTGCTTGCATTTATATTATATTATTCTTATTTTGAGAAGATATTATAACAAGTTACTAAAAAAAAATATTTACTTCTCTTATTTTGGTCATGAAAAATGCTGGTACCAGCCTCTTAATCAAATACTAAAAAGATATTTAAAAAGGATCCTGTGAAATCAAAAAAATTATTATTTGCAGTTTCTGGTGACTGTAAAGACTAATGAATACCAAGAAATGAATAAAAAATAAAAAGGCGCCATTTATCATGACCTGAAAAGTTTTGCTTTATGCAAACATTTAAAGAATTGCAAGCACACAGTTATATATTATATGTATATATATATATGGAGGCTTGTCTTTCTTATTATGTTATATCTGTTTTAAATACTTATATGTATGGGGTGGACAAAGTAATCTTCAAATATAAAAAAAAAACTGTTCTTCAAGATTCACAGTTTTTTTTTCTGGTGGTAATGGGTGATATATATAACGGCTTTACCGTTACATATTCATTATTCCTCCTTTCCCTTCAAAAAATCAACTTTTAACTTTACTGGTTTATTATAAATTGTCATTATTCTTCCCCCCCCCCCCCTTCAAATAAAATATTTAGTTTAAATTTGACATTTTTAGAGTTAATTTCATATGTCTTTATTCATTCTCTTCCCCCCCCCTCTCACTACTGTAAGTTTCGCTTTTACTTTTTAAAGTCTTTTCAAATGCAGACATCATTTATCTCGGTTCCTTTTTCTGTCTTTCAAATTCACATGATAGAAAAAGATCTTAACCGTAGTTATTTTCCATTGAAATAAAGAAGAATAAAATACAAATGAATCTCTTTTCGCTTTGCAGCCGACGTTATCTAATGCATATTTTCCCAGCCTCTGGGCTTGCATTAGCATTCAATTCTCACCCTTGTACTCTGTCGGATACAAACCATATGCCCATTGCTGACTAATTTGCAGCTGTAGTTAGGTCTGTAACGTGCATCTAAAAATCACGTGTTCCTATTTCTCTAACCACTTTCCCTTACCGCAAGAATGTTAGGACACGTGTAACCATAAATAGCTCGCCATGGCGTAAGTTTGAATTCTATGTAATACTTCGGGATACCTCTGATTCCTTTGTCCACGCCGTCAATTTTCATCGCCAATACAGTACATATGTTGCTATTCATCTCGCCAATGAGTGAGTGATTGTGATGAATATTTTACCACTACTGCCTCTGAACTTGGGTGTGACGGACCTCAGCTCGCTGCCCTTCGGGGTCCCTCCCGTCGGGCAGCCTCCCGTTTGACTTCTCCCGTCCCATTGTACCATCATGGCCGTCCTTTTCAAAAGTTTCATAATAAAGAAGTAAGTCCTCGAAATCCTCGTGTTGGAGATTTTTTTCATTTATTCATGAACCTGGAGTCTCTAATCTAATAAATCTCCTCTATAACCTCGGGGTATCATTTGTCTGCAGAACTGTGATGTACAGCTATTGGAAGATTGGAAGCATGTCAAAGTCAGACAGAGGTGGCCAGATGGCTAAATGTGAGACCTTCTAATGTTCATAGGCTTTGGTAACAATTTCAAAACCACTGGTTCGGCCTTCAGAAGGTTCAGGCAAGGACAGGTAAGAGCTCTTATAAGCACCGATGACTCATATTTGCGGTTATGTGTACGAAGGAATAGAACAGAAACCCCCTCTCATCTTAGAGCCTCCCTTGCTGCAGCCACTGCAAGGTTGGTATAGACGTCTACTGTGCGTAGAAGGCTTCATGAAGGTGGTCTTTACGCTACGCAATCAACTATGTATGTGCCGTTCACCTCACGTCACCGAAGGGAACATTTAAGGTGGGCATGTCAACATGTCCACTGGATGGCTGATCAATGGAGACGTTTCTCTTCACGGATTAGTCCCGGTTTAGCCTCCAAAGCGGTAGTATGCATTGTTTGATTTGGGGAGAACTGGGAACACTCTATCTTCCGTCAAACATTCGTGAAAGAGATTCATACGGAGGAGGCAACGTCTGTGTTTGGGTGGACGTACAGACCTCCATATTTTTCTACGTGGAACTGAGATTGCTCCTGTCTATAGAGATGACATTCTTTATGCTTATGTGAGCCCTTATTCCGGCACAATAGGTAATGATTTCCTGTTATAGAACGACAACGCTAGACCGAACAGGGCTCGCATCGTGGAAGATTATCTTCAGCACCAAACAATTCAGCGCATGGATTGGCCAGCTTGATCGGCGGACTCGAATCCCATTGAGTATGTTTGGGATGTTTTAGGAAGCTGTGTTGCTGCCCGCAATACCCCTCTTCAGCCCCTTCCGATGCTTATAACTGCTTTACAAGAGCAATGACCCGCACTTGCCAGCGAACTTATCAATCGCATAATTGATAGTATCACACATCGCCGTATGTGCTGTATTGCTTTTAGGGCTTATAATACTCCATATTAAAAGTACTTTTCCTATACCAAACTGACACATTTATTTTGTATATTTTATATTTGTTTATTTCTAAAACAACACAATCGTCCGGTAATTTCTTTGAATGTCATTTTATACTTTACTATGTGTTGTATATTGTGGCTGAGTTTTATTAAAATCTACATGTATTTTGAGTAGTCGCTGTTTTTGTTGTTTATTGTTGTGTATTTATGAAATGTTTATCATTGTCTTGTGTATTACAACAGTATTTTCATCATTTGTTTGATCCTATCTTATGGAATTAAAAAATATATAATTCCCCTCTAATTTACAAATATTTAAAAAAATGAAGTTTCGATAATAAGTATTATTGTTTTATTTATTGTTTTATTTATTGTTAACTTGTTCTAATTGATAATCATAATAATATAATAAAATATTACTATTACTTGTCATTAAAGTTTAAAACTATTTGCATTCATGTATTTTCTTTCATTTTAGGTATTTCAGGTAAGTCATTTTCAGAGAAAAAGTGCACGGATGATGATAAATACACTAAAAATGACATCAGAAGAAGAATTCTGAAAAGGACATAAGCGAAAATAAATATTAAAATTTATGTAATAATCGACCCTCCACAAGAAACAAAACTTGCTTTTTACTTATTATTTCTCATTCACTTGAAGCATTTTAGTTACTTCTCCTATTTTACCTTCAGCTACTGTGCAACGCAATAATCAGTGTACTTAGTCACTATGCGGCTAACCGAATATTTGGTACTCGGCCAAAATCATTATTCGATGCAACCCTAATAAATAGTGTTGATGCATTTTATGCATGAATGAATATTTCTAAAATTAAAAGGCAACAACAACAAAAAATAATAATGACTAAGTATAAAGTAATCACAACTTGTTTATATGCTTTTTATAGTGTAGATGCGCCAATAATGGACATGTTTCAATGTTTTTAGTTTATATAAAAAATGAATAAATATTATTTTTTTCACGACTCCCCCTCGCATGTTTTATAATCTGGGTTATTGTTGACACTCTTAAATCAATCAGGAAGCAGTATGCAAATAATGTTTTGAAGTTCCACTGCTTTTTAGTGAAAAAAAAATCTTTATGAACATTCTTTACGTAATAAATTTATATATTCTTTATTTTCTTGCAAAATTTGTATGTCTTTGTTTTGGTAGTACAGTAATAAAAAACTTTGAATTTTGTATAGTGATGCCCTTTTAGAAAATTTCATTTATTTTAATGTTTTTCAGACCCGTGCCCATTACTGGAATGCTTAATTAGACAATTTCTAGTAATGGGCACCCCATGCATACATTGCTAAAAATGCAATTTCAATATGTTCATAGTACATAAAATCTTTTGACTTCTGAAAAACCTACGTATTAAATTTATTTTTTAAACTGCACTTAAGAGAATGCATTAACACCCAAAAAATTATAAATAGCTGGTTTTAATTAATTTGTGTGGTTAATAAAATTTTCAATATTTTTATCAAATATTTTTTTTTTCGTTCCATATTTTATAAACTGGCAATCACTAAAACAAATCAGGAATCGGAGAATATTGTTTAGGGCATCGGGAAAAGAGGGGCTCTTAAGGCTCAGTCTCTTCCCATTTTAATAAAAACAATTGTTAAAAGTAAACCTATTATTTTTTGTCTTAAATGTTTGCTCATTCATCTCAGCAGACACAAAAATATATATATATATAATAATAATATTTAAATTTATAGTAGTAATGAAACTAGTAAATCTGCAGATCAGTGGCCTCAAACATCAGTTCAGCATTTTTATTTTGAAATTATTTTATTTAGCATTTATAAAACATTCAACCCGCAGTATTACTTCTTTCTTATTTGTATTACTAATTACTGCAAGCAATATATCAAGTAGTTTTGGGGAGTTTAACTGATAAAAATAATGAGGAATATATGCACTAATTTTCCAAAACTTTTTTATCAGATTTTTTTTTACCCCTCTAACCCCCCCCCCCCCCATTGTCTCAAAATTTTGATAACTGTAATTCCCTGGCATTAGGTATTTTAAACCATTTAACTAAAATAATTAAAATATTGATATTGTGATAACAATAATTAATTTAAGACGTGAATAATTCTCACAAATATTTTCTTAATTATTGATATTCTAATTGTTAAATTTATTTGAAAATAATTATTTTGTCTCATTAGTATGCTTTCATTAAATTCTGGTTCTAAATACAGTCATAAAAACAATTACATCTATTACTTTTTGTGGGGTGTCCATTACTGGAATTTTGTGTGTTTTGATATATTTCTGTTATTCACGATAAAATGTTGATTAATATTGGGAAATGAGATAGAAGAATGGTTAAATATGTTGATAGATACCTTAACACTTTATCTACTGACGGTACTTATAAGTACCATTGAAATAACTTGTTATAAAATTCATTTAATACATCGATTAGTAGTATAACAGTTTAGAGTGAATTATAGATGCATTACTTTATCTTGTTCGAAAAGCATGATGGGTTTACACAAAATAAAAATATTTTTAAAAGGATGATTTCTTTTGCCTTTGCATCTTTTCAGCGTTGGGGGTGGGGGATTTTTCAATTCGGAAATATTTCTTTTGTAAGAACATTATATTTGTACATTTCATAATTCTACAAAATACTAAGAAAAATATTTAAAATAAAAGATTTGAGTGGGGTTATAAATAGTGCACAAAATCACTATAAATTCAAATTTAATTAATCCTTCTAAAATTTATTAAATGATTATGTAAATCTTCTAATATAGTTTCAAAAATTCATAAAAAAAATTTTCATGAACTCATAATTCAGTACATAAAGGGTTAATACAATATGGAAAAAATTGGGATGTAATAATTATAACTATTAATTAAAAAGTAGTTTGTAAAGAAATTTCTTACGGGTGCCTCTTACTGGCACATCTGTCATATAGCCTCATTTGGTTTAAAAATTTTCTGAAATGTGCAAAAAATAAATCTCCATTAGAAGAGTATTTTTCTCAAAAATACTCAAATTAGATTTACCCGAAACAATTTTAATTGCCCAAATTTTCCTTCTTTAGCTTTCCTTTACTTTTATCTGTTAAGTTTAACATGAAAAAAAATGTAAATAATTATTTATTATTTTGCAATTTTAGACAATGAAAGGTATTGTTGTTTACTGACAAAATGACTGCAACAAATATTTCTTTTATTTCATTGTGTACAGTTTATCAAATATATGTGTAAAAGTATTGACATGTTAAAAAGTTAGTGTGGTGTTTGTAAGTGGAGAGGGGGGGGGGGCGTAGAGATTAGGGAAACAATTTTTAAATGTTCATCAGGATTCGTTGATATATATCAATCGATATATATCTTGATATATATCATGATATATATCCGATATTTATTTTGAAAATACACTCATTGCCATAAAAATTTGCGCACCAAGAAATAATTGTGGGATCGTAATGAAACTTGGCATGAAGGTACATATCAGGCAGATATGCAAATGATTAGAAATGCAACGTGATTGCGCATTTCGTAAAGCCACTAGAGGGCGTTGAACTTCGTCCTCCTTGGAGTATAAAACTGGTAAGTAGAACTTGTTTGAGTGTACCATTTCTTTTGCAAAGGAAACGCTGAGGTAGACATGCCATTACGCAGCCATCGAAGACAATATGAGCAGCTGTCAGCGTTCGAGAGGGGAAGAATCATCGGGATGAT
Organism: Maratus speciosus; assembly: GCA_963932465.1. NCBI lineage: Eukaryota > Metazoa > Arthropoda > Arachnida > Araneae > Salticidae > Maratus > Maratus speciosus. Next base: position 409,498,953 of record OZ010799.1, read on the forward strand.
GGAAGCTGGTTGGTCAGCTCGGCGAGTATCTTGTCAAGTAGGCCGTTCTGATTTTACTGTGAGAAGGTGTTGGGACCAGTAGACTGAGGAGACGTCATTTACACGGCGACCAGGCTCGGGACGCCCTCGACAGACCAGTCGTCGAGAAGATACGAAACGCACTCATAGAGCCAACTGCCTCATTGGCTGCTATCCAGACACAGGCAGCACCTTTACTACGGACCCCTGTGTCTTCGCGAACCATCGCAAGGCGCCTGGCTTAAGGACATCTAGTATCGTGACGCCCATTACGTGTGCTGCCAATGACACCCACCCACCGACGCCTCCGTTTGGAGTAGTGTCGCGCACGACAGGATTGGACTGCAACGGAATAGAACCAGGTTGTCTTCAGCGACGAATCTAGATTCAATTTGAGCAGCGATGACAATTGTGTTCGTGTGTGGAGCCCCCGTGCTGAACGCCTCAATCCTGCCTTCGCTTTACAGCGACACACCGCTCCCACAGTTGGTGTGATGGTGATGGTATGGGGTGCCATTCCTTACGATACACGGTCACCCCTAATATTGATCCGTGGCACAGTGGTACGTCCAGAACATCCTTCAGACACATGTGTTGCCACTCGTGGCAGGGCTCCCAGACGCCATTTTTCAGTAAGACAATGCTCGGCCACACACAGCAAGGATGTCACAAGCCTGCCTCCGCCATATTACCACCCTTCCCTGGCCTGCTCGATCCCCAGATTTGTCACCAATCGAGCATATCTGGGATCATTTGGGACGGCAAGTTGGACACCCTACGAGTTTGGTTGATTCGAGGCGCGTTTACAGCGACTATTGAACGAGATGTCTCAGGACATCATACGGAACTTGTATGCCTCAATGCCTGCTCGTATCGCATCGTGCATTCGCGCTAGCGGGGGTCCAACAGAGTACTAAAATTTCTGTTCATTTGTACTTTTTTCTGCAATAAAGCATCCTTTTTCTTTGGTTTTCTACTCACTTACTTATGTCACAGTAGTACTTACGCGTGTAAAATTTCGTTTCATTTGGATGTCTTTTTCTTGGTGCGCAAATTTTTATGGCAATGAGTGTATCAAGATTTTTGATATTTTCGATAGTTTCATATTACTTCCATATTTATTTTCAAAATATCAAGATGTGTGCTATTTTCAATATTTTTCTATATTTGATATTTATTTTCAAAATATCACTGTGCAAGGTATTTTTGATATTTTCAGTCAAAATAAGTGCAAATGAAATTTCTAACTGTGTTGTTCTGTAAATAAAGAATTTTCGTCTCTGATAGTGACTTTTTTAGCCAAAGAAGAAAACAAATATCTTTTCCAAGCTTTATGTTTGAATTTTTTACTTTTAACTGTAGATTATGAGGGACATTATTAATTCAGAACAGACACTGAATAATAAACTGTCTAATTTAAATACTCAGTTATACATATATACAGCTTCATTAGAAAATAATCTCTTCTGGTATTGATTTAGTTCAGTTTAAACTGTATAGTATGTTAGGGAATAAAAAATTTTCAGTTAAAACAATATTATGTGTTTAAAATTTTGTTTTATAAATTTCTGATTTCTTGATGATACTGAATCCTATAGCTTTATTTTATTTACTTTTTTTATGCAAGTGCATAAAGCAAATTATTTCGGTTTTCATGTTTTCAATTAGTTGATCTTCAATTTTATTCTAAGTAAAAAAAGAAAAAAAAAATGTGCTTTTAGTATATTGTTTAAGTTTTCATGTTAAGTGCAGTATGTTTTAGTTTCTAATGTATATTATGCTTGAAAATATTTATTATCAGCAAAGTTGACTATTTTGAAAATATCGGATATATATAAAAAATATCGGATATATATCAAAATATCGGATATTTTTTATATTTTCGAAAATATCATGATATTTACGAACCCTGATGTTCATGTATAAGGTCAGGGGCCTCGCTAAGGGGGGTGGGGGTGGGGGGAGCCTCCCCCCCCCCCCCAAACATTCGCGAATGTTATTACACTTGGCAAATTTACAAACTTAGTTGGCAAATTTCTTTTAAAACTTTAATAAAAACTACAAGATATTTTCTATTTCTGATAGACTTGGCAAAAATTACAAAACTAATTAGGAATACTATTAAACTTTTAACAAATAAGAGCTATATTACATTTTCTAACTGTGGTAAGTTGGCAAAATTGTAAAATGAGTTGGCAAATACTGAAATTTGACTTGGCAATTTGAGGTTCTCTCCCCCACCAATAAAAAGTCGTAGTGATGGCACTGTATAAGATTTCCTCCATAATTAAAAATAAAAAGATGCAGGGTACTGCTGGTGGGAAAAGATCATTTTTAGATTCTTATGGGCAAAAATTTTTTAAGGCATTCTTTTAATTTTCAAACGCACTTTTAAAATTAAAAAGTCAGAGCACTCATTTCAAGACAACAGTGAGTCTGTTTTTATTATGCAAGCAAATTTTATACAAAAAAAAGTAAAAACACATTTTTTTTTTTTTTTTTTTTTTTTTTTTACTGAGAAGCAAGAAGGGCGCTAATTATCAATGCATATGTTATCTGGCTAAAATGCAACGCTTTTACAGAAAACATATTTATTATATTCCAAGGAGTTTTGTTAAATATGGGAAGAGGCGGTGGATAAAATTGATTTCTTTCTCTCAGCTACACTTAACATATATCATATAAGATGTTTTTATAAGCAAATGGGAAAAAATTCTTAAATGGAATAAAAAAAGTAAAAGATGGTAGGTTTTAGCTTTTTCGTAGTTTCTTCATCCCCCCCCCCCCCCACTTCCCCTTGGCCAATATTTATAGGATGTTGTAATTAGTGTTGACTGTAAAAGAAAAAGGCCGCTGGGTGGGAATTAAATAAAAAAGTGCACATTATTCTCAAATAAAGCACTCTTGTGTCCTGTTCCAAATATATATTTTTAACTGGTTTGTTTAGATTGCCTGTTTATCACTAGAATTCTGTGATATTTTTCCGAACGACTGGTCAGTTGTTTGGAAAAATACTGCGCTTTGTCAAATTGACCTAAAGTCAACACTAGTAATATATTACTTATATATTTTACTATGAAAAATTTTCTTTTTTCAGATAGAAGACCTTGTTGACTCATCCTTCTCAACAGATAACAACCAACTGGTCGAACACTAAAAGTAGCAAAACTACCGTAAGTAGCTGTCACCTTTTTTTCAGTTTATAATATAAATATTTAACAGCACTTTTAAAAAATTATGTTTTATTTATTCATGCAATATTAAAAATCACGTCTTTGTAACAAGCATCAACATCACTTCTATAAGCAGATTTAATTTAATCTAAAAGTGGAAATATAAATATTAAAATATAATATTATTAAATGATAATGATAAACTTTGACATTAATTTTATTTTTATGGACGGTCTGACAAGTTTGACCTGTATGAAAATGTAGTATTATTTTTAAATGCTTTTTATTTGTATCGTTTATTTTTTCTAATAAATATTATTTAAACTACTAAAACTTTATAATAGTTATATTTACATTTTCTCTTCAGTTTTCATGATCTGATAGGAGTATATTTTTGACTATCTTCTTATTCTATTTTGATGCATCTGTATGCCTGTGGGCCATGGCTTATTATATTATAAAATAAACTTTTTTTGGTGGTGGTGGTGGGGGGGGGGGGGTTAGCAGCTATTTGATTTTATATTATGAAGCATTTTTAGTTCAATATTTTTAAGCGATAATTTGTATAATTTAACTAATTTTGAAGAAATTTAGTTAGTAAATAGAAATTAATAGGATGACATTGCATACATTCTCATTATTAGAATAATACATTACAGGCAGTGCTTTTAGTCAGTTACAAAATAGTCAGTTAAATTCTTAAATTTTCCTACAGGTTTTATTTAGACTGACTTTTGACATTTGTTTTTGAGCTGGAAAGAGATGATTGATAAACATTTTAAATCTGCACAGTACTCACTTAGTGATATTTACAACAATTTTTAAGTTTTTAATGGATGTGTGAATTGTGAACCTTGTTTACTCTCATAAAAAAGAGTGATTTAATAACAAATACTATTTTGCACAATTTAAAAACTGCTTTAGAAATAATGTTACTTTTCTGTTAGCAGGACGAAAATCTCATAAATACCATTTTTTTCTCAATTGCCAATAACAGCCTTTATTTCTGTGTGTTTAAATTAAAAACGTCTTGATTTTGAAATCAATTTTTTTTCCCTTAAATGGTGTTCTTTTTTTTATTTTAAATAAAATGAGTATATTTCAAAAATATATAGGTGCAGTACGAATGAAGGCAATGAACAATATTTGATTTATCACTTGTACATAAAAATATCAGAATAATAGATGAATGAATAAATTCTAATACATCATTGTGAATTTTTACAAGTTTTAATTTTGAAAATAACTCTTTGCTATTCCTTTAATTTTGAAATTTAGTGGAAGTTTTTTTTTCTTTTGTAGTATAAATTCTAGTGAAATTTAACATGTTTTTAAACAAGTGTTTTTTCCTAAGAAAAAAAAAATAATTTTGCTTAATATAATTTCTTTCTTTTTTTTTGTAATTTAAGTTTTATTAAATTATTTATAGAAATAATTGCTATTTTTAACTCACATGAGACATAGTGAGTTTAGGTCATGTTTACACGCATGTAAGATGAAAATTAGCATGTCTAATGTCCTAAAGAGCTATCTTAAAACATTTGAAATAAGCCAACATTTAGCATAAGGTATTTTCCTTTCAAAAATGTGATTATTTATAGCAGTTAATAATATTTTTCTGTTTTCTTTTTTCAGATAGAAGACCTTGTTGACTCATCATCCTTTTCAACAGATAACAACCAATTGGTCGAACACTATAAGTAGCAAAACTACCGTAAGTAGCTGTCACCTTTTTTTCAGTTTATAATATAAATATTTAACAGCACTTTTAAAAAATTGTGTTTTATTTATTCATGCAGTATTAAAAATCGCGTCTTTAAAAATCAATTATCTTTAAGATTTTGGTTAAGTTGTAAAAGAAAATTTTATCGATTTGGGAGATTATCGTTTAATTTTTTTTTTTTTATTTCAAGAAATGAAGTTGAATAAGATGACATGCAAAAATTGAGTTCTAGTTATAGTATTTTAATCTACTAATAAATATTTTGTGTTGTTGAATCTAATGGCTAAAAATGTTGAAATGGAATTTACCTCAGAAAACGAAATAATCATAAGTATTCAAATATAAAACATTCTTTAGTAATCACAGATACTGATATTCGTATCAAAAATTAATTATTTACAGGTATTATCTTGAAGATGAGTAACATACCTTAGTAAAACAGTCTGTTTGCTGTTTAAATCTTTTAGAACAAAACAACTTTTCATAAAGCTGCTGTGCATTTTAAGACTAATATTTACAGTAGTCTAAAAAGCTCGTAGATAGATTTTTCAGTTTTTTTTTTGTCTCTCTTTTTTGGGAAGGGTAGAGGGATCTTGCAGTTTCGGTGGAGAACTGAGTGATAATACAAATAATGTATAAAAACTCAACTGCTAACTGTTAGATCATTCCAGGAATTCCTTGTGAAAATCTTTTTTTTTTTTTTTTTTTTTTTTTTTTTTTTTTTTTAATAAAGGTTTTAATTGCTCATTTAGAGTTCTGACAGAAAAATCGGACATCCCAGGTAACAGGTATTTCAAAGTGAATGTTTTTAATAGAATTAGAAAAATATACATTCATGAAACTGCATGAAATATTTATTATTAATCAAAAGATTCTTAATAAGATTTTCAAGGTATGTATATTACACTTTGTAGAGCAGTTTATCTTTTGAACTTAAGACATACCTGAAGTTACAAAAAACGTTTAAATTAGAAATGATTTCAATTTTCTATATAACCAATTGAAATTGTTGTTGGAATATTCTCATATAAAGGTATATTATTTATATAATATACAACAGTATTTATTTTTCTCATCAAATATGCATCCATATGTTACATTAAATGATATTAAAAAAAAAAGGTTTAAAACAACCCAGGTTTTTTGCCAACCCTGATTTAAAAATAATTTGTAGCATCCACTGCCGTGCTACACTGATTTTGCTACTGTGTGCGTGTATACATATATATATAATTACATGTTTATTATTTATTATGAAAATTGAATGAAAATTTTTGAAGAATAACATGTAAAATACCATTCTTTAATCCTACATTACTAGGAAAAGGGATTTAAAGAAAGGCATGCAGCTTGAACAACATTCACTAACATAAAGGGCAAATAAAGAAAAGAAGAATTAAAAGAAGCATTTCATAATTTACTCGTAAGTTGTAACTTTTTTCATCTATCATTTCTCATTTATATCATTTGTGTCATATTGTAATTATAAATAAGTAAAATGTGTATTAGAGTTGAGATAGCCCTGTCTGAGACTGATGCAGGCTTGAACTCTATTTTTATACCAGTCTTTGGGCTCAAGGTGAAAACTGTATTTATTCCCAATTTGAAAAATGAAAAAAAAATGTTTTTTGCTATTTGACGAACAAGAATGCAATCTAAGTTTCTTAAAATGTTTTCCAGTCCTTTAAGAATTAGTTTAAAAGGGAGTTCAATTGTAATTAATGAGTAATAAGAAGAAATATCGGTATCTGATTCTGAAACTTTTGCATGATAAATGTTGGTAATATAAAAAAGCTGTGTATGGGACAGGGTTAGAAATTAGCGGTCGTTAGTCGCCAAATGCAACTAAATTATTGCATTTGACGACTAGACAATTATACCTAGTCGTCAAATTTGACGACTAGCTTTTTCCCACTTTAATTTTTGTTTAAAAAACGCTCTCATTCTTTAGCGCAAGGTTTTTTTTTTTTTTTTTTTTTTTACATAGTCGTTTTGTCACGTCTGAAATAGCCTGTTTCTTTCTTTGTTATTCTTTTTTTTCCTTCTTTTTCAAACACATGCTACTGTCCATTCTTTTATGGAAAACAGGTGTTCTTCACGTGCGTGCAGTGGGGGGTGGGGGGGGGGTTCAATAGGATTTGTCAATCACCTCCTAGCTGACTTCTTTTTAACCAATAACTGATAAAACTGACCAGAGAGACACCTGTCTCTAAAAAGCTTGCGCACTTAGTTCAAAAGCCTGGTTTAAAACTGCTATGCACCTGTCAATCACCTCTAAGCTAACTTGTTTTTAACCAATAACTAATAAAACTTACCTTAAAAACCACACCCTTAAAATTATTGCACTACTTGTTTGAAAGCATGGTTTAAAATTGATATTTGAGTTCAGTATAGCTTCTAGATGACACGAGTACGAGTGTTTAAAAATGGCGAAACGCGATATAACTTCGTTTTTTTCCTTACCATTTCCAAATAAACGTTTAAAAATCGAAAATAAAGAACCGCTAGATTCTAACAATGAGAATTCTAAATTAATTCGCAAAGAAGCCAGCAATTCAACATTCCTAAAATGGAAAAAAGAGCACCCATGGCTCATTCAAGAAGAAAATTTGATGCTATGTACTCTATGTAAAGAATATGCTAAACCGGAAGAGACAAACTTTGTTAATGGATGTCCAGCATTGAGATATGAAACGATAAGTAATTTCATTCTAAGAATAATTTGTTCTGTAATTATTTTTCTTTTATAAAATAATATTCACTGTCACTCATCTCTCCACTGAGTAAATTGCAAAATCGGGAACTATCAATTACTTGAACCTATTACTTAGCTTTATCGCCGATAATGCGAATTGAAATTAATTTCAAATTTCACTCACAATATTATCTACTTTGCATATTTTTTTTCCTAAGTTGATTATTCAGAAATACTCTCAAAATGCGGCATTTTGAACCTAATTTCCGACGTAGCAATTCAGGAAAGTCGAAAAGTGTCGTCATGTGACACGAATCGCGATAAATAATTTATTTCCCAAAAACGAAAAACTCATCAGAACCACCTATCAGAAATAAATTGTTACTTTACGCGATATGTTCGTAAATATTTAAAATAAAATGCCCTAAAAAATTTTAAATATTTTAAAATAAATAAAAAAATAATTAAATTTGAAAATAATTTCTAAAAGATGTATTTACCAAATATGGAAAACGCTATTCGATTACATTAGTTTCTTGGTAAGAAATCAACTCCCAATTTCATGCATTCTTAAACAAAAACTAATTTAATTTAGAAAGTAACTTTGGATCTTAGAACAGCCGTGCACAAGTAGCCTCATTATAATTTCTTTTTCCCTCTTTAAAGCGAGAGCAACTATTCAAATTCTATTCATATTCAACCTCACATATAAAAAGAACTCTTCAAATGTTTCAGCGGAAAAAAGAAATTATTGCGCTGCAAGCAAACAGAATAAGTATACAAAAGAAAAATAAATGAAAAGCCAGCTCTGCTTGTGCTTTTCCTTACTATTAAAAAAAAAAAAAAAAAAAAAAAGATATCTTCGTTGTTAATGGAGGGATTTTCTTGAAATTTTCAGCAAGTTGCAAACATAGTAAATTACGCAGTGAAACAAATTTTTATTATAATGTAATAAGTGATTAGAAAATTAGAGCCTCTACAAAAATCACTCACTATAGAACAATTCTAAAGAAGAACCAATGCGGTTTGTTTTGTTTACTTAAACACCGTGAGGTTGGAAACGTTATCAAAATAAGATGATCTGCTTTGGATGGATAACATTTTGTTATGCAGAAAGAAACTGTGTGGATATTTTTTTTTTTTTTTCGTATTCTATTTTAAAAACATCCGTTATCTGGTAAGCATGCAGGATAATTGGCAATAGCCGTAATTATTAAGGATTGAATTGATGGAAACGGGATTTCGGCGTTCTTTCTCTTTTCGGCCGAAAACAAAAACATTGGAACTTTTTTTAAAGTAATCAGTAATCAATACATACATAATTATTAATTATATGTTTTTATTAAATTTATATAATTATTAATTATACATGCTTATTAAATATTTATAACTATTAATTATAAGTGTGGCCAAAATTGGCTCCGAGTGCCTTAGTCCCAAAATTTTTTATTTTGGGATATAAATAAAAAAATTATAATTCCATATAAAATAAAACGTAATTAATTTATCAACGAATACAGAAATATTTTCTAATTACAAGAATTCTATTTATACTTTTAAAATATTTTGATTTTAGGTATACATACAATGTAGGTTTATTTTTTATAATACTGTTTGTAAATGATTATATGTTATACTAGAACTTTCTCAAAGAATATTCAAAACAGTTCTGTAGTTTCAAACTAAAAATTCTCTATTTTTTTTAAGGCTGCAGCTTTTAATGAGCGCGTAAAACAGTTTAGGCAAATATGTGTTGCTTGCTTTATAATTTGCATTCACGTCTGAGTCAGTCATGACTGATAATTATAAACAATGGAATTCATAGCAATAGTCTCATTTCAGCCGTGAGTAAAGTTGAAAATATTCGAAAGAAGATTTGGAATACACAATCTCTGTCGAGTTTTGGTCCGATTTCATTTTCGGCAAAACTTGGATTTTAGGCCGAAAATGAAATGAAAGTTTCGGTCGGTCGATTTCTAATTATTATTGTGTCAGAACATTCGGCCTAGAATAATATACTACCAAAAAATTGATAATATTTCCAGTAATTGAATAATCAATAGTACAAATTTTATATCCTCATTAGTTTTGGATTAAAATTCTACCAAGAGGAATATATATATATATATATATATATATATATATATATTTTAATGTATAATTTAATAAAAGATTTACTTTTTTAGGGGGGAGAGAGGGATAAGTAGCATACTGTAATTTTATTTTGTTTTGCAACATCTCTATGTAGGTGAATAAATAACTTAAAATTACTAAGAAAAATTAAGTCATTTTTAAATTTTTCATCATTTTTACAGCACATAAAAAATATTTAATTAAAAAGTTCTGGCCTTTTTTAAAAAATTAATGAATTTTATTTTGAGTTTGTATTAAAATATTATTTTTTTTTTCAGGTAAAAAAGCATAGTATGTCTGCTACGCATTATAATTCTTGCAAAGCAAAATTAGCCAAAGATAATCCATCTAAAGCACCACTGATGTCTGCAGTTAAGAAAATGGATTCCCAATTACTTTCGAATATGGAAAAGCTCTTCAATACAGCATATCTAATTGCTAAAGAGGATTATGCTTTTGATGACTTTCCCAGTTTATGTGCACTCCAACAAAAAAATGGAATAAAGTTTGGCAACACATATGTGAATGATAAAGCAGCTAAACAATTCGTTAAATATATTGCAGAAAGCATGAGATCAGAAATTAAAGAACAGTTTTCTTCAATTGATTTTTTTTCTATGATGGCTGATGGATCCACTGACAGGGCAACAATATCATCAGAAATAATATATGTTTATTATTTGTATGAAGGAGATGTAAGATGTACTTTTATTGGTTTGAAAGAATGCGAAAATGAATGTGCTTCTGGAATAAAATCCACAATAGAAACTGCTGTACAAGAATTTATACCAGATTGGAAGGAAAAACTGGTTGCAGTCAGTTTTGATGGTGCTAGCGTAAACATGGGACCTGTTTCTGGTATTGTCAAATTAATGGAGGACGACTGTGGAGATTTAGCAACAGTTCACTGTGTAGCACACAGATTAGAGCTAGCTTTAGCTGATGCACTAAAATGTGTGAGGTATGTTACTAATGTTGAAGACACAATTAAAGGAATTTATTCCTTTTACCACAACATTGCCAAACGTACAAGGGAACTTAAATCGCTCTCCGAAATCCTTGATGAAAAAGTTTTGCGGCCTGTTGGTTTGCATGGCATTCGATGGTTGCAATCACGGCATCGAGCTGTTCAGGTTCTTATTAAGAACTGGCATGCAGTTATAATTCATATGGAACAGGTTGTTGCTGCTGAAAAAGAAAAGACAGAATGTGCAAAATTAAGAGGATATTTAAAAACCTTGAAATGTGAAAGATTTTTGAATTTCCTTCATTTATATGAAGATATTTCTCACATTCTTGCAAGACTTTCTGAAACTTTTCAGCAAAAGTTCTTGCTTCTGAGCGATTTTTTTGTAAAGTTTGAATCTAGTAAAGAAAGACTTTCAAAAATGATTTCTGAAGATGCAAAAAGCCTTCAGGAGTTTAAAAATGCCCAGAGTTTTCAAGGTACTGAAGTAAAGTATAAAGATATAACACTGTCTCGGAATGATTCGAATTTACGTTTGTTTGAAGAAGGCCGGAGAAAGCTTATAACTGAAATAATAGAATCTTTAAATAAACGGTTCTATAATATGACAAATGAAATCATCTTTGCAAATTTAAAAATATTTGACCCATGCTCCCTTTATGAATTGAAAGAAGATGATGAGAACAAAGTTAATAATCAATTAGAAGAACTCATAAATAATCTTCCACACAATGTAAGAAAAAACATTAATAAAGATGCATTAATCGAGGAATTCTCTGACTATAAAATGTGGACTAAAGATAAGTTAAATATTCCATGCAAAGCTGCTTGGCAGCGATTAATCGCAGAATCCAAATCTAATACGAGTTTTTATAACATCAGGAAAATTTTGGAATTTGTTATGGTTCTTCCCTTGAGCATTGCTGAATGTGAAAGGGGTTTCAGCCAACTTAATCTTATTAAGACAAACACAAGGAATCGTTTGTCACTGAATTTGATCAATGACATTCTTTTAATAAAACTGTATGGACCAACATTAGATAATTTCAATCCACAAAAAGCCATTAATTTATGGTACTCTGATGTAACACTCGGTCGAGTTAGGAGGCCTGATTTTAAAAATTTAACGAGTTAGGAGGCCTGATTTTAATTCAAGATATTATTTTAATTTTTGTATTCTTTGTTTGTGATTTTTGTATTTTCAACTTTTGTATTCATATAAGCTATATAAAAATAATTAGTTAAACATTTTTCTAGCATCCATATGTTGTAGTTTAATCAAATTTTACTGTTTTATAGAAAACCAGTTTTTACTTTGTTTTAGTGATTAACAATGATAGTGTTTTTAATATATACCCCCTTACCCTTAACACATAAAAATAGGAACAATATTAATGTTAACACGGTTGTGAAAAGAAATGAGAAAATACGATACAACGTAAAATTGCAACCATGAAATGCAGTTTGGCGCCTAGAAAATAAATTGTAGGCGTCATTTGACGCCTTACTTAAAAATCCCAATTTCTAACCCTGGTATGGGATATCCCCTGCGTATTCTTGTTTTTGTTTGAAGTTTTTTTCTGGAATGACTGGAAACGAACTCATCATTTTTTTCATAGCTGTACAATGATATTTTCAAAAAGAATAAGAATAACAACTTTCGCACATTTCTGCCAGTGGTTCGATATAATGAAACAAATATGAAAATCACAAAACACTCTCATGAGGGAGTATTAAGATTAATATTTACCATATATACTAATGTATAAGTCGACCCCTCCCAATTCTTAAACAAAATTTTGAAGAAAAAAAAGGAATTTTTGCGTATAAGTCGAACCACATTTCTGATAGTATTTCGAAAAATGATTTGAAATCGAGGATAAAAAAAAAATGTATTTTCATTAAATTAGTATATGTTTGTAATCACTTTTTTTTTTTATTCAAAAGTGTATAATTATATAAAACCGAAGAAACTTAAACTATTTTTAAACCTATTCACATCAATTTAATGATACTTAAAAAGAAAAAAAAAATTAAATTCTATTCAAGCCTTAGTTACAAGAGTAAAAAAACTTCTTAGACTGCTAAAATATGGACTTCTTTGTATTGTAGGACTTTTGGTAGATATATCTAGAAGCATTCTCAAGTTGAACTTTTAAAAAAAAGGGAATTAAAATGTTAAAAGGAATGCCCCTGCACTGAAGGGAATTTTATCCTAAGATAAAATTTGGGTGCAGAATAATTATACGCACATTATTGTTAAGCTTTTTTTTTTTTGTCAATCGCAGGGAAATGATCATTGTCCGCTTTTATCTCTCACGCCAACGTAGACCCATGTGCGATTACTTAAGACTTGTCCATTCGCCGATTATCTACAAAATTATTATTTCTTTATTACTAACTCGTGTTTAAGTCGACCCCCCATTTTCAACTTCCAAATTTTGTCTAAAATTTTTCGACTTAAACACGAATATATACGGTATTTCTATTATTATTTTATATTCTTTTTACATGTGTATGAAGAGATTTTTTAATGAGAAAATTAATCTGGAATTATTTATAAAATGCTATTAAATATTATCTCGTGCATACTTTTAGTCCCATACTCTGGTAACACAAAATATTTTTGGCTCGGATTTTAAATTGCTTGACTTGTTTTTTGTTGTTTTTTTTTTTTTTTTTTTCTTTTAAGAGTTCAAATTCATCTGTAATGTGTGTCTGTCGATAATTTTTAATTAATTTTGTTAAAATTCTGAAAATTACACTATATGAACATATTTGATATACTTAAAAATAATTTATCCTTATCAAAAGTTTTAGCTTTACTATAAGTAAAAACACAATTTTAAAATTAAACATTTTTAATTAGCAGAATAAAAGTTTTTAAATAACTTTTTAAATTGAATTATCTATAAATAAATCATGGACAGGTAGAAGTACGAAAAACTAGAAGTTTTAGTTTATTTGTTTATATCTATACTTTAATTAACAATTAGATATTTAAAATAGCTTAAGCAAGCATATTTAGGGCCTAAATTGTCCCTAGGAATTCAGGGGTCTGAGATTTCAGATAGCAATTTGAATTTACTAAAGCACTTATAATAAAATGAATTTTTCTAAATCTAAATTACTAATAACATAATTTGGTACTTTATCTTAGCCGGGTACACCAATAGTATTTTTTCTCGAAAATAGTAGCTTTTATTTTTCATGTGTGTAAATTAGAAATAATGCTTTGATGTTGAAATAAAACGTTTTAGTTTAAAGTATTATTTCTTATTGCAAAAATAAAAAGCTTTTTTTTTTCTATTTTAAATTAGTGAAAAGCATGTACTTTAAATAAAATGAGTGAATGTTTATATTTTGAATGAAATGCATGTAATACAATTTATGACAATGGGAACAATATTTGGGGATTTATCACCTGTGCTAGTACAAAAAATATTCATAATTTTATCTGTATGTATCACATGCAATTCATATATACATTTCAGTTAAAACAAAAATTAATTACTTCAGTTAAATGTAACTTTTCAATTTGTCTTTAGTTCAATATAAAAAATTTAAGGTATGATATATTTTATTTTTATACTTCGACATATCAAATTGAATTTTTGTAAGTCAGGAAGGTAAGTTATTTCCATTAAATGTTAAGAATATTCTTCACGTCTATGATCCAGTAATACTTTTATTCTTTTCTTTTTTACATGCTACCTGAAATAGCCCTTTGTCAAGTAGATTTTATTGAGAGAAATTTGTTCATTAATATTCATTCTGATTTAAATTCTGAAATATGATATACATTTTGCATTCTATTAAAGTTACAATCCTTGTTTGAATGCATGATGCTTAAACATCCAGCATTAAAAATACTTTTTATTGTTTATTATTTTTCATCATCATTTGCATTTACACTAGGACATAAACTACAATTTAACAATATATCTTAAACTAATACAATTTTAAAATTAAGTTAGTGTTATGAGATTTGTTTAATATGTGAAATCTGTAATATTTTGTACTAAACATATTTAAGGCTTATGAATTTATATTTTCCAACTGAGTGAAAAAATGCCCGAGCTAGGACTCGAACCCAGAACCTTTGACATGCATTGTCAATGCTCTGTTAAAAAAAAAAATAATAACTCAGATGATAACTTTACCAGTCAGTATATTTGAGTTTAAAGTAATAGTATATTTAAGTCTCACTTTAAAATATATATAAATACTGCTTCTTTAAAATCTTAACATTTTAAAAACTTTGTCATATTTGTTTCTTTGTCATAACAGAAAATAAATCCATCCATAATAGCGTCGTCCCCCCCCCCCCCCCGCTCATCATGCAAATTTAAAAGTTTTAAAATTTATTCTTCACTTTCTGTATTTGTAGTAAATAAACACTAATCAATAATCTGAATTGCCTACACATAGAAATCCCCCCCCCCTACCCTGCAAGCACACAGAGTTAAAAATCTGAAATACTTTATTTAAAAGAAAATTCTGTGCCATTTGTTGCTTTGTAGAAACAATAAATAAACATATAAATTTTATCTATGAAATTTCTTCATCCCCACCGCCAGCAGCAAAAGGGGGTATTTCTTCAAAAGGGAACAGGGATAGAGAAGACAAAACAAAAATTTTCTTATTAAATCTTTATGTACTAAGTTATAAATCAAGAAATTTCCTTCACCTCAATAATTATTTTCTATATTATTTGAAAGCATATTAGACCAATTGTATAGAAGTAATATTCAATTTAGATAAGTTTTTCATTAAAACAGATTTAATCAATCAGTAATGTAGCTAGCTCATTTTGTAAAATATTTACAAGAATAATTAGATTTACAAAAAATACTGTCATGGAAATCTTTCGTTTCTTATAAAAACAGTGTAAATATACATATTATGATCATATTTGTAAATAAAAGTTTTTGTAGTTGCAATTTTTACATGTAACATTTTTTAGTTAGAAAAATGGTTGTAAATGGTTGAGAAAACAACCATTTAAAGTTTTATTTAAATTCAACTGTTTTGCTGTGTTTTCTAAGTGTAATTGAGCATAGTTTTTATGTGAAAAGTTAAATCTACTTTTATTTGTAGCTGGATTAAATAAATTTATATAGTAAATTTTCTTCCATGGTCAATTTAAAAGTGTCGTTGGTGAATAAGTGTTAAGCACTTTGGCTATTTTCAAGCCTGTTTAACAAAAAGTGTTTGGGATGAGGCAGTCTCTGTCGGAGTTCGGTACTCATTTTCTGTTACAGGAAAAGAAGAACTTACTATTTGAAAAACAAGAATGTAGTCCAAATTACGGATATCCTATTTGGATTCTAAAGCCTTTGCATGGACAGTGTTTGTAAGATAAGGAAGCCATGGGATTCATTGTCTATTCTTACTTTCTGTTTGAAGTCCTTTTCTAGTGTTATTGGAAAATAGTTCTCGGGTTCTCTTCCATAGTTTGCATAATGATATTTTAAATGAATAGAATAAGAATTGTAACTTATTCAAATTTCTACCGATAGATATTTGTGTATCAATATCAAATTATTTATTTTAAGCGGATTTTCAGGGGCAAAAAAATTGCGAACCCACTTTCTTATCCAATGGATTAATACGTATTTTTTTGTTAGTGGACATTTTTAAATGAGAAAATTAATCTTGAAACTATTTTCTATTGCATACTACTCTGGAAAAAACTAAATCTCTACACACAGTATTAATCTTACAAATAAATCTGATTGTTTGAAACTAATTTTTAAAATTTTATTTTCATTTGAGAAAGCAAAAAATATTTTTTATACTTGGCGAGGAACAAAATTTTATTATATGAGTCTTGTTCTTTGCATATGCATAAAAAAAAATCTGGGATTCACAGCTAAATAGTTAGTAAATGTTATGCCAGTCTACCACACTTATTTTTTTTATTTTATTTTTTTTGCAGGGACTGCAAAAAAGAAAAGTATAGTATTGATTTTGCAAGAGAAAGACTGTTCTGTAATATTTTTTATGTAATATGAGAAAATGTTTAAAAAATAAACTATTTATTTAAATGTTATTTGTGTCCTTTTATTTATTATTTGTGTCACTCTAGTTATTTTCAGGTGATTCTTAGAAAAGGGGCATGTAAAAATTCTTTAACCCCCTTTAATTGTCGCGGTTTTCATTTCATGTCCAGTTTGCCCGAGAATGTACCGGACGCGATGTTTAAGGGGTTAAAAAAAAAAAAAGCTAATGCTATTTCACTTATTATTATTTGTGTCATTCTTATTATTTTCAGGTGATCTTTTAAAGATGTTTTATATGCTTTTTAAGTACAATTTTTTTTATTGCTATATTTAAATTATATTTTCATATTAGTGTGCAATATGTTAAATTCTTTTTGTTTTTGAAAAATTTCTCGTTTGCCTGAAATAATTGTATTGGTTTTAATTCCTATCTTGATTTAGAAATCATTATCAATTACCTTTCAATAACCAATATACTGATAATAACAGGTAATGATTCTGAATGTTTTATCCTAAAACTAAAAAAAGCCCGGATTCCTTTACTTTAAGGCTGTTCTCAAATCCAAAAGGGCAACTTCCTGTCATAAGTTTTAATTTATTTTAGTTCGAAAATGCATGAAACTAGCTGGTGTTGTTGTTCAGAAACTATGTCATCGAGCTGTGTTTTCTTTTTTTTTTGCAAACGCAAAAGATCTTTCAGAAAATAACGTCAAAGTGGACGTTTTGAACCGAATTTCCGCACGAAAGTAGAAAAATCACTCAAGAGCGGGCGAAAAACGGGTTTGTCAAGTGATCGAAATAGCTTATAACTCAATGGGTAATGGATTGATCAAAAAAATGGAAAAAACAGTTCAATTCCAAATCGCTTCCATGGCCAGGCTTTCAAATTTTATATCTTTCCTTTAAATAATGAATTTGTAAATGTGTCAGAACGTTTTTCGCTTGTTGAGCAGAACAGTTAAGAACAGCCTTAAATAAAAGATTGTAAATCCCGTATTTTGGATTAAAAGCCCACAGATACAAAATATTTAAACAGTGCTGATTCTTGTTTTATTTTATGAGGAAAGGGTGGAGAGGGGAACTATCCTTAAGAAAACTGGATTTTTCTAAAAAGAAAAAATAGAACAATAAAATTAAATGCTAGTATTAATTACAGGAACATGAAAATATAAATTATTGTCTCACATGTGTGAATAAAATTAGTAATACATGTGACATTGTTGATTAAAACTTGCGAGTCAATTTGTAGTCGAGATATTTCATTGAAGTTTTCTCTTTACAAAATCTAGTAATTTGTTGATTCTTTTTTAAATTATCTGTATTTATTCAGAATATTGGTTACATCGCCTTACCACTGTTATTTTTATTATATGTAAAATATTCAAGACAGGAGTAACTTTTCAGACTTTTTCTTTCTAGAACAATGTATAGCTAACCCCCCAATTCCAAATTCTAGTTATTTGGATTGCAAAATATTCAGATCAAAATTATGAAAAATAAATCAAGAGAAAAGAAAGATAAAAATACATTATTGACATGCAAATAATATGTATATATGTTTATAAAATTGGCTTTGAAAATTATTTATTAAGTTTACAACCAAAGAGTGTTGAATACACTCTTTGGTATCTCTATATGTGATCTCATTATCGTCATATTTGCTATAACATGATTTGAAGTGCAAGCAAGAACTTTTAGTACAAAATATTGAAAATTAACAATAGTAAAAAAAATTTAAATCACACTCTATATTTAGAGATATATACTTCTTTTTATATAAATATCTTACTTGTATGCATGTTTAATTCAAACTGTGCAATCAGTATCACAAACAAATGTTTACATACATGAGTAAAGTACTTATAAAATGAGATTTATGGTAGGGCTGCATCACGCACACATTATGTGCAATACTCATCACACAATTTTGAGATAATCATCATGTATATTATTTAGATACAATAAAAGGTGTATTTCATTAAATGACAATCCCTGCTAAAGGTATTTTTTTATTAAAAAATATAAAATTCAATATTTTTTAATGAAAGATAATTAAAAAAATATTTTTACAAGATTTCCATTCCCAGGAAGTTTAATACAAGTTTGTTTACTAGACAAATCATGTTTGCAGATATAATACTAGCTTTTGAACTTTTTAAATTCAGATGTTCCTGTTTATCTAATAAATATTATTTTCTAAACTTTAAAATTTGGATAAAAAACTTTTTTTAAAATTTCAAAATGCTAATTTTATTATTAGCATTTAAAAATTATTTTTTTTCTCATCTAATAATATTTATTAATTATTTGTTAGCTAAACTGGAACATTTGAAAAAAAAATGTTCAAAAGCTTGTATTATATCTGCAAACTTGATGTGTCAAGTCAACAAACTTGCATTAAACTCGATAGTACAAGCTTGAATCAAGCATTCAAATTTACACTTGACCAACTTGCTTTAAGCTGGATACCGCAAGCTTTATGTATGTTTGATGGGTCAAGTTTAAGGCAAACTCGGCAGACAAGCATGAATCATGTTTGATGGGACAAGTTTAAAGCAAGCTAGGCAAAAACAAGCATGAATCATGTTTGATGGGTCAAGTTTAAGGCAAGCTAGGCAAACAAGCATGAATCAAGTTTGATGGGTCAAGTTTAAGGCAAGCTAAGTAAACAAGCATGAATCAAGTTTGCCATGTCAAGTTAAAAACAAGCTGGGAAGGTGTAAACTTTTATGCTTGATTCAAACTTGCATTAAGCTTACAGGCTTGATCAGTCAAACTTAACGCAAGTTTGTTGACTTGACATAGTTAGCTTGCAGATAGCTTGATGCAAGCTTTTTGTGCTGTCTGGGTAGCATACAGCTAATAAGAAAATATGGCTTTTGATAAACTTCAAAAATTTATTTGACTGTATAATTCGTATTTTCCATATGAAAAATGCTTTTTTAATGTAAGCGGGGATTCTAAAAAATTTATTAGTTTTCAATTTAAAAAAATGTTTTCGCCTACATTCTTTAACCCGGGAACGATCCCCTAGTTTAAGTAAAAGCAATTTAATTACTACTTTCATAATCATTAATCTTTCAAATTCTCGTGGTTTTAATAAATAACTGAGGCATCTACCTGTTATCATTCTATCCTATTTCTTTTTCTTTGTTTTTTCATAAACAAAATGATACCAGAAGTCCTGTTTTTCTGTTCTAGTATAAGAACGAGAACACTATTTAAAAAAAAAATCATGATATTTGCAGATTTATGTTCCACCTCCGACACTGGTAGCGAATCAGTCAATAACTATTTAGAGATTTTAGATTACTGGAGAAAAAAAAAACATATAATCAAAGAATATATTTTTATTTATTTGTTAACCAGTGAAAAGTATATATTCCACTGTTAATAATTCTAGGATGATTTTTTTTTTTTTTTTAACAGCTGAAAATTTGGTAAACATTAAAAAGAAAGATATTTATTAACTGTAAAGGAGATAAGGAGATGTATATTTTAAAAGGGAAAGAAATTTTAGCTAAATACATTATTAAATGAGAATTTTGCTTATTAATTGTGGGATAATTAATAAGTGATGATTGGTTAATTACAGCATCACAACTATTTTAAAAGAAGATTTGCATTTCCCCCATGCTTATAAGGGGCCCTAAAAAGACTAGAAAACCATTTAACTTTTTAAATAAATTTAGAGCCTTCAAAATTTCGCTCATCTGCGCATTTTTAAGAAGAATGATGCTTATAGGAAGTCTGTTTGGTTGAAGGAAATAAGAGTAGAAAGTACATGATTTCCGGATGAAAAAAAAATCCTTTCTTCCTTTTTTTATTTGATCGAGATCTTTCTTAAAAAATAAATTTAAATTCTATAATATAAATTAATGTTAAAATTACATTTAAAAAAATAATTTTAAAAGTTAAAAACCTTATTATTCGACGCAAAGGTCTGTAGTAGCTTACTTCTGGGACTCTGACATGATCTAGGGCCCCCATAAATGGGGGTGAGGGTTGAGATGTAGTCGTTACGGCCCTGCTGATTCGCTACATTTTGGAATTACTATTTTTAAATTGACCTTACTTGTGGGAATCTCTGAACATCGAAATATCGATACTAGAATTTGGGAATCGATTCTTATTATGATCGATTCTGTTTTATACGATGTCGATTTTAATCGATTCTCAAATTTTCCAGAATTGCCCATCACTATAATCGAGTGTCCTTACGTTTTTTCTAATAAATAAATAGTTTTTGTCACTATATTGTTTATTATTTCAAATTATTTTGTATATAATATATGGTAAAATGGAAGAAGGGAATAAATCCACCACATTTACATATATAAATGAATATTATATATTTCAGCCAGCTCTATTAGTAAATAAATCAGAATTTATATTTTCTTCATTATCATTGATATCACACGAGCCTATAAGTTGAAAGTAAAAAGTTATAAAATTTCTTTAATTATCTACATTCTTATTTTTTGGATTTATTCCCTTCTTCCAATTGGTGGTTGAATTGTGACACCATTAACTTTCCAATGATGTGTGCCATTGCTAAACGTACTTTTATACTGCTGAGAGATCTTCTAAACGTATTTCTCTGAAACAATAAAAATTGTTTATCAAATACTAATGTAACTTTCTCTCCCAACTCCTGACTTTTACAGAAGATCAAGTTAGAAGAAATTCTCGCACGAACAACATTATATCTTAAAGTATCATAATTGTAAATAATTAAAAAAAACATTTGGCTTTCTTTTACCCATTTTAAAGTAGATCAAAACAAAAAAGCTCTATAAACCTTTATACATCATAAGCAAATAGTTAGAACTTGAAAAAGATCAATAGTTATATTCTTAAAAAAATACAGCATTATCAGACTTCACAAAATAAAGTTTCTTTTAATATGAATATTTATGTCTAGGTTAAAATTCGACTTACAATAGCTGAAGCATACTCTATACACTAACGTTTCGTGATATGAACATGATAGATAAAAATAACTGTATGTGAAATATGCTAAAGATGTCTCACCATTAGGAATGGATAACATGATGCTTATTTAATTAGATTTGTGAGAAAATCCTTAGTGATACTCTTTACAAGAGTAAGGTTTCTCACATACACGCAGGTGTCTATTTAAACTAGATTTTGTAGAAAATCCTTTGTTACACACCTCACAGGAGAAAGGTTTCTCTTTAGTATGCACACGCAGGTGGACATTCAAATAAGGTTTTCGAGAAAATCCTTGGTTACATATCTCACAAGAAAAAGGTTTCTCTTTAGTATGCAAACGCAAATGGACATTTAAATGAGATTTTGTAGAAAATCCTTTGTTACACACCTCACAAGAGAAAGGTTTGTCTTTAGTATGCACATACAGATGTATCTTTAAATGAGATTTTTGAGAAAACCCTTTGCTACACACCTCACAAGAGAAAGGTTTCTCTTTAGTATGCACATACAGGTGTTTATTTAAATCAGATTTTGTAGAAAATCCTTGGTTACACTCCTCACAAGAGAAAGGTTTCTCTTTAGTGTGTACACGCAGGTGGACATTCAAATGAGCTTTTTGAGAAAACCCTTTGTTACACACCTCACAAGAGAAAGGTTTCTCTTTAGTATGCACACGCAGGTGGACATTTAAATAAGATTTACGAGAAAATTCTTTGTCACACACATCACAAATAAAAGGTTTCTCTTTAGTATGAACACGCAGATGGACACTTTGATCAGATATATAGGAAAACCTTTTGTTGCACACATTACAGGCAAGAGGTTTCTCTTTGGTATGCATTTGCAGTTTGTCCTTTAAATTAGTTTCTTGAAAAAGTCCATTACTGACACATCTTATGAGACGTTTTTAATGAGCGTGGGTACGATGAAATTTAACATAAATTATGATTTTGAGATAATTTTGCTAAATACGTCACCAAGAAGAAAGCCTCTCAGCAGTATAACACAAATGGACATTTAAATAACATTTTTCAGAAACCATTTGTTACACACCTCACAAAAGAAAGGTGGAGAAACAAGACTTGATTTTACGCAGATTTTCCTGAAAATCTCAAATTGCAAAACTCGGAAGCGAAATATTTTTCCTTACCACCACTATGGTAGTGCATATTAAAACGAAACTTATGTGTAGATGCTTTATTGCAAAACTCTCCAATTACGTTATTGGTTCAAAATTAAATTAAATTTTGAAAGATATCCTTCATTTAATATTTCATACGTAAAAGATTTTTTGACAAATATAAAGTAAAGGCTCTTTATGTTTACTATGAAATGATAAATTTATGTTAAAGTGGAGATATTTCTCTAAAGTCTAAATCCAGAAATGAACAGTAATTATATTATGTAATTCTTTAGATATACCAAAATGTATACCAATACATTAAAATTACTTTTCTTTTCAAATGAAATATAGTCACATTTAATGGTGCAAACCGCCTACTGAAATGAATATTTCTTAAACATTTCAACAAAGATTTGCCAGCAAATTTTTTCTTTATAGAACACCGAAGTTTTGAAATAAATTTTGAAATATACAAAATGATGTATCATAAAATTAACAGAGTTATTTATTGTTGACTTAACAAGAAATTTTTTACTTAAGAGAAAACAAGCTAGAAATATGCATCGTACATGAAATTTTCTCAGTAGTAATATTTTTAAAAAATTGATATCTTTTAATCAATGTTTGGTCTAAATTCTATCCCGTAATATTCATTTAAAAATAAAGAAAATCATGGTTTAACAAAGCTCAGAAAGTGAAAAAGATCCTCACTGAAGAAATTTTTCATGAGCGAATTCATTGAATAGCAAAAAATATACTGTCTTTGAGCTAGATTTGTTTTCATATGTTGTTTCACTATATGTTCAAAATGGACTTTGCAAACAGCTGCACCTGAAATATAAATTAAAATGAATACATATCACTTAATTGTTTATGAATTTCAAAAATATATGTAAGAAATTCCATTATTAGTTAATTAACAAAATAAGAATAGTTATTAAATAAGTTATAAATATTTGGTTATTTAACGTTAATATCTACAATAAGAAGAATTTCAATCACATGCAAGGTATTTCTATAAAGCTGTTAGGGGCATGGCAAACGATCTTCAGACTTTATTTCTAACAATCTGATCCGCCTCACGTTCCCCAGACCCGTTACAGTAAGCTAATTGTTAAATTGCTTAATGATTTGTATATGTTATATAAAATACATGTATGGTGAATGCATGAAAAAGGTATAAAATAAATATAGATATAGCGATAGACGTAAAAGAGCTCAGAATAACAACAACAGAAGGGGGATTCAACGTTTGTAAAAATACATTTCTTGTCTTCCAAAACTAAGATAGTGATATTAAGTTGTAAAAAGCAGTGCTTTTTTCAGTTTGTTTTCTTTCTATTTTTTCAGATGGATGGAATATAGAATGCTTGAAAACTTTGAAATCTGAGCTAATTATTTTTCTTTATAGGTTATAATATCAGAACCAAATGTATGAGTTTTAAATATAAAATTTCAGATGGCTGTGCGTAATTTATGTGCTAAAATATTGGTATTTTAGTTGTAAAAATCAGGGTTTTATGCGTAACTATTTATTTATTTTGCATCGAAATCCTAAAAGAAATTTTTTGATTTTAAAACTAATTATTTCGCCCCTAAATACGATACTTATACCCAATCGATACTCGATCATTAGCTAAAAGGTTAAGGTATAGTATTAAAAGTAAAGAGCTATTTTATAAAATTAAGTGTACCTTTTTAATCAAATTGCACATTTTTTAATCAAATTATTTTTCTAAGATGGTTTGCAGTGTTGCATACAGAATATAAGTACATAATGTTCGGTTTTTTTGTGTGTGTTTTCATTTTTGGAGTCAATACATAACTTTGAAATATGCTGAAAAAAGGGAGGGGATAGTCGTCTGGCATTTCAAATGCGAAAAAAGTCGCTACATTCTAAACTGTTTGAATTTTCATTAAATTCTTGACGTATGGTGTCACCAATAATTTGTTCACTTACATAATTATCAATGATCATTGAATTTTTCATTTACTTCCTAGCATGTTTTAAGATAGTTATTATATTATTAACTAGTGATCACGGTGATGTTTTCCAGTTGGTGATCACGTATGATAAACAACGAGTGCTATTACCTAGGATGGCAACCATTTTGTTTCTTCTTCATGATCAGAGCAAACAAGTGCATTGAAAATATTATGCAATGTGCACAGATGGAAACATTGTTTGAAGTTGCTGGCTTGTGTTTTACAGGGTCTGTCCATTAAGTAATGAGACTGAAGTTTTCGCTCTAAGCAGAAGGCCAAAGGGACGGAAATTGCAAGTGATACGTGCAGTGAGGGCTGTCAGCTACAGATTCTGAAGGAAGCCAGTTGGCCTTGAACCTTTGCAGCACGCGGATCGCTCGTGAAGCAGACACGTGTTTGAAAGTGGCGTTAGATTTTCAGAATGATGTGGACTGCTGAGCAGAGAAACACCACAGTTTTGCGTAAAACTAAACAAATCAACTACTGAGAAGCTGCCTATGTTACAAGAAGCCTAGGGGAAGGACTTTTTGGCCAAGGCTCAAATGTTTAGGTGGCACAAAGCGTTCAAAAGACAGAAGGGTGGACATCGATGATGAACAATGCGCTGGGCGACCAAATTCTCGAACGTCAGACAGTGTCCCTAAAATGTAGCTGCTTTTGATCTCTGATCATCGGAAGAGTGTCCGATGGATTGCGGGGACGTTGGGACTTACAAAATCGATTGTACATCAAATTGTTACAAGAGAACTTCAATTTAAAAAAAATTGTGACAAGCTGGTTCCAACACATCCTTCAAAGTGACCCAGTTACTGGCAAAATACAGCATCCTTGAACAGAGACTTCGTGAATTTCATTATTCTTATTTTGAAATTCAAGAGTTTATATCCCTTACTCGTATATGTCTATCTCAAACAACCTTTCCAAGGGAATTTTTACAAACAATCTGACGGTTTAGCCGTTATCTCCCCCCTGTCACCCATCTGCGCAGACATCTATATGCATAATTTTGAATGCCCCCTTTTCAAAAAATTCTCTTTCCCCTTCTGGATTCGCTATGTTGATGACACATTCACCTTAATTGACACGAACTCTATTGATAGCAGTATTCAATTCACTTATGAAACTGAAAATAATGGTTCTCTCCCATTTCCGGATACCCTTATCAGTCGCACTATCACCGATTTCTTTACATTCCTCTTCCACAAAAGATTCGCTGTTTCTCTGCCACCCGATACTCGTTCTTGTCATCCTCCAAGCCAAAAAATGGCTGCATTTTATACCTTTATAAAATGTGCCATACATGTTTGCTCTGATTCTCGGTCATTTAATAGTGAAATCCAATATATTAAAGCAATTGCAATTGACAAAAGGTGGAACCCTTCAATAATTGATATAGCTCTATTTAAGCTAAAGCACCCTCGTTCCTCAAACTCACCTCAGTCATCTACTTTTTTCAATTTCATTGTGTTACTCTTTTTTCCTAAATCAAGCTTTCCCATTACCAAAATTCTTAGACAGCATGACTTCAGAATAATTTTTACCCCTACGAATAAACTTACACTCTCCTAACTCAAAGATCCTATAGAATTATCCAATTCATGGGACATCTACAGTATTAATTGCCAGTGCGGTCTTTCCTATATTGGATAAACCAAACGTTGCTTAAAATAATCACTAAAACTACGTCTATACACGAACTTAACTTCCTTGAAGATTTTCATATTTATAAAAATTTTGAAAATATTGTTAATTTGCTACTCCCCCATTATCAGGTTGGTGGAAATATTACATAAAAACCACTTTTTCTTAATATTTTTTAAAAGAAATTTCTCACTACTTCGGTTCCATTTCCCATCTATTTTTCGATTGGCTGTTACCTGCAATCCTCTGTTTTCCTATTGGTCAATAAACATTTAACTTGAATCCCCATCTCTCCTATATATGTGAGCAAATTTCCACCATCTTTAACACTAAGGATGGTATACTATATGGCTATCAATACCGGTATGCTTAAAAATTATTGGTGCTTTTAACGTTGATATTTTTACATTTTTATTACATTGCAACAAGCTCCATCTTAATACTTATATGTGTGTTATCTTTATAAAGATGCCAGTAAACTACGTGCACAGATTTATATAAACATAGCTAAATATTGTGCAAAAAATAGAAAGTACTCAATATTCGGCATTCTCCTTAAAGAAGCCTGGACTTTATATTCAAAATTGTTGCTTTATTAACATTTAGAACAGCATAATATGTTCTGCAACAAAATACCAACAGTTAAAATTAATGCATTAAAGAAAGCATATTAAATCAATTGTTAAAACAGTAGCACACTAGCAATTACAAATTAATCGAAGAAAACATTAAATCAATGAATTGTTAATAGAATAACACATTAACAATTACAAATTATATTGCATTTCTTAGAATTTAACACAGAGTAACAAAGATCAATGAATAGAAAAAGAAAGCACAGTATAACAGTACCTGTTTTAACCATTGAAATTTAAAATTAGATTAACATAAGTATTTTTAATTATTAATCTCAAATGCAAAATTTCATTCATTTCCACACAATATAAGCTGGAATCGGCTATAATGTTCCTAAATAAAAAGCTTAGTATAGCAGCTCTTCTAGGGAGTGATCCACACCAATATTGAATCAACACTATTAATAATCATCTTGACATTAAATTTGGTGAAATTCCATCCCAAACATGCCAAGATCTGACTACTACAGGAAAAGCTAAAATAGTGACCCAATAGCCCTACCTGTTGGAAAAAATACATTAAAATCTAATCAGCATCAATTTATGTCCGGGATTCAGTTATTGCGAAGTTTGGTGAAATTTCATGCCAGAGATGCTGAGGTAGTTATGTAAATTGTAAAAAATGAAGCATAGCAGTGCCCCCTATTGGCCATATGTGCCAAAACATAATCAGCAACTGTATGTGCTAAAGTCTAATTAAGTATGGCATATGATGAAATTCCATGCTTTAGCTTTTGAGATAGACTGGCGACAAAACTTGTATCACAGAGAGACCTTTCAAAAAATAGTCAAATTGTAGTCAGGTCAACATAAAATACAAAAATCCATGAAAAAAGTAGAAATCATTTTCATGTTTGCAATACTTTCTTCTGATAAATAGTTATTAAAGACAGTGTATAAAAAAGAAGAAGAAGAAATTGTTATCAAGATTTCCTTTAAAAGTTAGGATATACTTCCCCATCAAAATTGAAAACAAAACTACATTTAATATAATAAAAATAGAAGTGACATTATGTGCTGAAGAGATTATTGCACATTTTCTCATTTATAAAAAAAAATCTGGTTTCAATTTTAAAGCCCAATGTAATAATTTTCCCCCTCTTTTTAATAAAGTTAATTTGGAATTTGTATAGTATCTTTTTAATGTCTTATGATTTTGTCTTTTTTTTCATGTTTTGCAGCAATTTTTTGACATTTGTAAATACAATTCAGGTTCAAAATTTTAGCCCTATTTAAATAAATTTTGTCCTACCGCGATTGCACCCTTCGATTTGAATTTTTACCGGTTTTTATAGAGGTATTTTTTTTCATTCAGGGTGATTTTTTGACAAATTTAATGATGGTGATTTGAGAAAGATATAATGTTTTAGATTTCTATAACAAATTTTGTCTTTGAAGATTATTTGAATTTTTAGAGATTTTATACATTCTGTGGTGATTTTTCAACACTAGTAAAAGGAATCTGGTTTCAATCTTTTAGCCCAATACACTTAATGTAGTCTTCTTTTCAATAAAGTTTATTTATAATTCATAAAGCAATTTTTGTGAGAATTTTTATGAATTTTGCCGCAATTTTTTGAACGACAGACTTACACAAAGAGTGTAATCCACCAAAGAACATTTAGACTAAAGTATGAAAACCTTCAGTAGTTTGTAAATCATAATTATTATCCTTTACTAAATGCAATTATATGTTTACACACAGTTTCATATTTTCAAAATTTATGAATAGATATAAACATAAACCAGAGATTATTTCAATATTTCAAAATATTATACAGTAGAAATTATAAGCAAATAAAGAAATATTTGAAATTAGTTTTACACCGGAACCTCACTTTGATTTGATCTGTTTTTCCAATACATGAAAATTCCATTAATAAATTTCTAGGGGGAAAAAAGATTGCCCTTTACTAACGCTTCTCCAAATAAACATATAAAAACAATGTGGACACCAATTGACTTGGAATGATACCTACTAATTAATGTTATGTATTAATTATGTTCTAGATGTCATCTAGATATTACAAATTATAGTCATTATTATTTTTGATAATGGTTAAAACTAACATGCATAAAAAAATTGCGAACCCTGAATTAAAATTAAGAAAATTATTTAAAAACAGTAGTGAAAAATCTGTTTAATTGACAAAAGTGGCCTACTGTTAATTTGGTTAAAATCAGACCATGTCTAAAATACACAATTTTGTATAAGTCGCAAAACTTCAGAGATGTAAACATTGAATTCTGTTGTTATGAAATGTGTTCTGCATTGTAAAAATATTCTATAATAAATATGTTATCCCTTAGAGGAACAAGTGTTAGATATTATTTTCTCTTCTTATTAACATTTTGAATTCTTAATTCAGAACTTTTTCACGGAAAAAACTGTAAGAATAAATGCCAATAATGGTTGATCGTAAATGTCACATTCACTTGACTTTAAGCAAGTTACACATGTTTACGTCATCAAGTGTTTTTTATTTCGATGTTTTATTTGTATTTTTATTAATGTTATACTAATTAGTTTGTTTTTTCATTATTTAAAATAAAAATTATATCAATTTGTATAATTTGGAGAGTGATTTGGCGATTTATATAATTTGACGAAATTGGTCAATTTGATAACTAAGTAGTACCAAAAATTATTATGATATTAAAAACGTCTGGGAATATGTAATGAGTAGAGATAATATATGATAAGAAAAATAAAAATTATTTTTGTATAGAAATTGGCATTAGGCAACATTTCAAATTTCTCAAACTCTAAAACTGTGTTGAAGATCAAGAAATACCGATTGTTCGCAGTACTGAATCAAGTTAAAATTATTAAAAGAAAAATTAAAACTATTGAAATAAGTTATCATTGGTAATTTTGAATAAATAAATAAATAAAGTGCTTGTTGTTAAATTATTTATATTTCATTCATTTCTGTGAATAATAAATGCTACAAAAGCATTAATAGTTTTAAACTGTTTAGAAAAAGTTAATATAATGATTTGGCCCAAGCATATTGGAGCAATAATTATAAAGCATTTGGTTTTTAATGGTGTTTTCATTAAATTGATTGAAAGAAAAAAAAAGGGGGCAAAAGCAACCAAATCTGTCTTTTTTGTTTATTGGATGCAAAGTGCATATACATGAGTTAAAATCAGGGGTTCAGTGGAGCGTATACGGATATCATTTACCTTCTGGATTTTTTTAAGAAGCTCCGTATACCACCTGTTTCTCAAAAAGAGCTACACAACATATACTCTAGGCATGACGTTCATGACTTTAGCATTGGTTACAATGATCCCAGCGACAATGAAGTTCACTCATTTTGGCATTCCTGCAGAATTAGGTACTTCTGATTTTTCTTTCTTTGCTTCCATTTTTGGTTTTTGTGGGTGTAAGGAAATCCCTGATATAAAAAAAATAATACATTTGAAGATTCAAAAATGGCAAGTTAACTGAAGGCTGTTCTGAAATCCAAAAGAGCAACTTTCTGACATAAGTTTTAATTTATTTTTGTTCGAAAATGCATGAAAGTAGCTGGTGTTGTTGTTCAGAAACTATGTCATCGAACTGTTTTTTCAATTTATTCGCAAACGCAATAAATCTTTCAGAAAATAGCGTCAAAGTGGACGTTTTGAACCGAGTTTCCACACGAATGGTGAATAAGCACTCAAGAGCGGGCGAAAAACGTGCTTGTCACATGATTAAAAATGCTTATAACTCAATAGGTAATTGATGTATCCAAAAATGGAAAAGAAAACAGTTCAATTCAAAATCACTTCCATGATCAGGTTTTCCAATTTTCTATCTTTCCGTTACAAAAATGAATTTGTAAATGTGTCAAAACGTTTTGTGCTTGTTGAGCAGGGCAGTTAATAGCAGCCTTAACAGTCCTAATAACCTAAAAAAGTAAGAATGGACACCCCCCCCCCCACATACACACACATCATTATTTCCTTCGATCTAATACCATCTAAAGCTTCTACAATAAAGGTACCAGTCTCTTTATCTTAAACTTTCGTTAAAACATTATAAATGTATCATCGCCCCATGTTCTGCACAGTAATGCTATATTTTACTATGCTATACTGTATAGTCATAGTATTGTAATAGATAATTACAGGACATAACTTGAAAAATGGGTACCAAGCAATTGTAATCTCATTATTTTTTATGCTAAAACATGATTCAATTTGAAAAATTATTGGGTTTGAGAATCAGGATATCGCTGTTCACACTACATAAAAAATATGAGCAGAGTTCATAAATATAATGATATTTTTTAAAGTATTAAAAATATCAGTACTTGTTAGTTATCCCGTCAACCAAATTACTGTCACCAAATTGCAAGATTAAATGCCAATAATGGTTGACTGTAAATGTCACATTCACTTGACTTACACGTGTTTACATCATCAAGTGATTTTTATTTCGATGTTTTATTTGTATTTTTATTAATGTTATAATAATTTACTTGTTCTTTCATTATTTAAAATAAAAATTATGTTGATTTGTATAATTTGGCGAATTCGGTCGACGGGATAACTAACAAGTAGCAGAATATCAAATATTTTTTATCTATACCGATATTTTCAGAGTAGTCAATTTATTGATGCTTATACTACATATTTTCAGACATCATATTTCCGGCCTATAATCCGCGAAGAATCTGCCAAAAAAGTGAAAAATTTTGCGATGCAGATAATCTGCCGCTGCA